>MU108752.1:0-23052 GCA_012274485.2 Sinapis alba | reverse complement strand
ACGGGGCTCAAACTCTACCATGCTCTTCCTGAGACAGTAATAAAAAATTTAGCTATGCATTTAGTGGTTTGTAACTCCAGAAAAAATAAGATATAATTAACTGCAAGGAGATGAAGTTTGATAAGATGATAAAGAAACAAGGTGTTGCATACTTGGTATAAACCCGTCTCATGTAAGTAACTGCGGTAGCCACAACCCTACATAAGTTGCAAAACAAAAGGCAGGGATTCACATATAGAGCTACTAGTTATTTGCAACAGAACAAAAGAAAGAGTTAAAATACAATAAAATAAAATAAAATAAAATAAAATAAAATAAAACCTTTGTCTGACTTTAATGTGCTGAGCCAATTTCATCATATCTGAAATAACAATAAGGAAGAAACACAAAGATGCGTCAGCAGAGAATCATCCCCTAGAGAAAACACATTCTTTTTGATAAATCTCTTACACTTTTCAAACATATATAATATATATGGTTAGCTCTAAAACTATATGCTTATATATACCCAGAATAAATCAAAGAGACAATGAAGGTAAAAACAGCAGGACAATAAAAAACATAGTAAAATTTTGCATACAGAGTCAACGCAGAAAAAAAAAGTCAAGAAGCAATGAAAAGAAAAAGAAGAAGAGGTTGTTGGTATGGTACGGTTAGACATATGGAACTTGATGAGCTTGAAGTCTTCAACTGAAATTCCACGTTCTTTGTCTAGAGCATGAACTACATCCACTTCTTCTTGTTCCATAAGCTGCTTGCTACTCGTACAAAAAAACAAAACATAAAAGTTAAAAAAAAATATTTAACTTTAAAGTTTTTTTATTTTTTATTTGTAACTGAGGCCACATCACGAGAAGAAAGTAATCATCAACATAAGGGTAAATGAATATTACTAGTGAGATGAATTCCAGAAATTGGCAGCCATGGATCTCCGGGAAGGAAGAAGGGTAAGCAAGAAAGAAAGGAGAAGACTTTTTCTTTGAGCAAGGGAGAAGACTTTCAATCTCTTCTTATTAGCTTTCAAAGTTTCAAGTTTCAACCTTTTTCCTGTCTGTTACCTGTCAAATCTATCATTTGAGTCTCTCATGATCTATCAAATCAAATCGCTAATTTTGTTTATTAAAACATAAATTAAGACTCGGCCCGTACTTGGCCCACCAGTTTTTAGTTCTGAATGACATCAGCAAAATGGGAAGAGCCACTTATATTATGACATATATACTAAAATATTACTGGAACCACTTATATTATGACATGTAGAAAACTATTTTCTTTTGAGTTTTCTATAAAGAGCATATTCTAATTCTCTTTTCTTTTTTTTTTTATTATTTTTCTATTACTTTTAATATAAAAGTATTAGAACATTAAATAATGGTAGATTTTCTACCAAAATAACTTATTAATATTATGTAATAACATAAATCTATACTATTATTTGCGAAGTGATTTTTTGCAACGGAGCTCTCACGTTGAAAGTTGGAGTGGTTAATATCATTTATACCCTTAATGAATTTTTATAAAAAATACCTAAAAATAAAAAACGAATTTCAAATTTAATTGATTAAATAATTAATTAAAATTGACACTAACAAGAATTATCCAAAATCTAAAAATATATTTTAAAATTAAACAATAATTCTTATGTATATTGTGTTATTATCTGAAAATATGTTAATTAAAATTTACAAATTCAAAATCAGAAAATACAAAAATAAATATTATTCAAGTAAAATTCTTAATTTTACATAATTAAAAATAAAATATTGAGTGATTTAAAAAATTTATTAATTAATAATGAATATAGTATACAATATTTTTTTTTAAAATATATATTATGTAAGAACTTTCAAATGAAAACATAAATAATAATTTATCATTATAATTTTTAATTAATAATATATGTATTAATAATAATTATAAACGCTTAAGCCCGCATGTGCGGGCAAAACATCTAGTACATTTATATTATTATTTGAAAAATGATCTTGATTATTTATTATCTTTTCTACATTTTTGAGATAAATTATTAATTTTACTAATATTATTAATTGATCATGATATTTAAGATAACCAATAAAAAAATATTTACTTATTTTACTGATATATATTATTATTTTTAAAAATATTTTAATATATATTATGATGTTTAGGATATATAATTAATAAATGGATATTTACAATAGCTATTAACAAATTCTACATATATCTTATATTTAGTTTATGATTTTAGTGACTAATATTATAACCAACTTTTTTTTAATTGAAAATATTGATCTAAATACAGATTACTATTATAATATTAAAGTTAAAATTAAAGGTAAAGCATCATAAAAAATAAATGTCATAAAATGTAAATTGTATATTTACGTTAAATATTTTATATATTTTGAAATTAAAAATAATATTTCTAACCTAAAAATAATAATTTTAGTTTGTACATGACAAACATCAAATTACTTTTTTATCTGTAAAATCACAAATGTTGTCAAAATAATAGATTTTAAAAAATAGTAAATACTATATAAAAGACAAAATGAAAATTAATTAAAAATATTAAAAATATATGTAAACGTGAAAACTAGGATAAAAACATTAAATAACATTAAAATCTGACAATAATAAACATAATATATATAGTTTATGATAATACAGTGATAATATTTTGTAATTTATTATTTTCGTGTTTTTGTCTCACTATTTTAAAATATAAATTATAGAGAGTACATAATATTTATTAGCTATTATTATTTTGTTGATGCTTTATAAGTTGATATTTGTTTATAGTCCTTTCAATGCTACTGAATTTTTTTTTCAATCCACAAATACAATAAAACTATAACTGTGATCATCAAAATAACAATAGGAATAAAGAAGAAAGGAATAGTTGAAAACAAAATAATAGGAACGAAAAAGAAATATTATTACTATCGTTCCTTTCTAATTTTGATAAGAAATATTTTTTCTACAATCCCTTAAAATTAGAGAAATGACAAGGAATTGTGTGTAGCATACATTCTTCATATGGTATGACAAGGAATTGTGTGTAACATATATTTTTCATATGGTATAAAATTTGCAGGAATGATAAAGAACTCATTATTCTCATCAGTTAATTAGTCAGCATTATTCTCATATGGTATAAAATTTGCAAGAATGATAAAAAAATAACTCATTATTCTCATCGGTTACTTAGTCACCATTTACAAATTCAAGTTTTTTAATTTGATTATTACTATAAAAAATTTTAATCCAAAATCTACATCTCATAAATAAAACTACAAAACAAAAAAATATAATTTAATACATTAGTTACCAATATGAACATTGAAATTTATAATTATAATATTAATTATAAATTTACATTTAATTTAATAAATTAAAAAATTATAAATAATTTTTTTAATTTTTTTAATTTTTTTTTGTTAAATATACATATTAGTCCGCATAAGATGTGAACCACCAACTAGTTTTAAAAATAAAAGAAGATGGATCATTAAAGAATGCCACATCTATAAGAACATTTTCTTAACAAAAGTCAAAATGTTTTTGATTTTATTTTTTTGTTAGTTTAATGAGAAGAAACGGTGTGAGAAACTTCCACTGTTAATAATGCTCTTAGCAAGAGCTTACCATTCCTCATGCTAATGTTCTCATATTTCTAAGTGAATCCTGTCTGTAAGGAGACGTCTAATCCCCTGGCTGATGAGAAAGCATTAGTTTCTAAGGAGAATGTTTGTCTGTAAGGAGACGTCTAATCCCCTGGCTGATGAGAAAGCATTAGTTTCTAAGGAGAATGTTCTGGTACATAAGATTATGGACTTGAGCATGTTCCCAAGATGTTGTAAGAATTAAAAGCATCAATACTGAACCTTGTTTCATCTTATTCTTGTCTTAGTTTTATATCACTTTGATAGTCGATGACTTTCATAATAGTTGAAGATTGCAGAGCATAAATCTTGAAGTTTCAGCCGCCTCTTCACCATCAAGTGAGTACAGATGTTTATACAGAGCAGATATTCAAAGATCAAGGTCATCAAGAAGCATCTTCAGATACTGTTTCTGAGGCTATAATGTGAGATGAGAATTGGCATAACACAAAAGATCACGATGCACCATTTTAATTGACAGTCGGTATTAAAAAGTTTTCCCATATATAATTTCCATCTATAACAGAAAGAGGCATCCCCTGAGAGGAGGTTTGCATGAGACCTAAATTACATAAAACAGCAACTAGGAAGTTGCTTATAAATTTGACACTACCAATGATGTCAACTAAATTATAGAGCCTTCTTGAATAATCAACTTTGTCTTTTAACAAAGTGAAATATTCAAAACTAAGTCCCTTCAATATGTTCCAACGCGAAGTTGAGGATGGAGTCTGACAATCAATTAAACCTGTGACAAAACCATTGTCCTGTTTCATCAAAATCTAGTCATTTGTATAATCGTTGATGAAAAAAACTTAATCATTAGTTATCCTTACAAGGTGATTGGTAATATTGATGTATCAAAATCATCTGGTGGTTGGAAGGAACACTCGAATCAGCTCTTTGGCAGTCACCTTTTTCCTACAAGTAGGGCACTTGCCTTGCTTAGATACCGCCATCTTTATGCATCCCTTGCAGAAGATGTGGCCGCACTTAGTTGACATCTCCTCAGTAAACGGACATAAACATATTGGACATGAAAACTTTGGCTCCTCTGGTGGAGGAGGAGCTGGAGCCTTTGAGCTAGACACACTCTACACAAGAAAAAATAAAGGAAGATAAGAACCTCAGGGTAAATAGCAAAAAACTGCACGGTAAGCAATCCACGTGTCTCCTACCGACGAGGTGTCAGGGACATTCTCACAGTCGATGACAGGTTGATTAGGAGGAACTCTCCTCCGTTTGTTGGGAGACAATCTAGTCGTACCACCTGCACTTACCCGTACCAAAACAAGCACAAGAGTTTATACAAGAGTACACAACAGAGACAAACACAAGAGTGTAACGTTCACAGCTTCTCATTAACTCACCTGACTCTACATCAACCGTCAAACGCCTCCTCCGACGTGCACCTGATGATTTGCTTATAGCCTGGAACCAAAAACAAAACAAGTTAACCTTCTACACATCACTAAAAAAGTAGAAAAGATAAACAAAGGAGCATATACTTACTTCAGCAAAAGCACTAGCTGATGATTCAACAACATCATCTTCAATAGCATCGACATCAATCATGGTGGGAACAGGCTGCCACGCTTGAACGTTACCACCACCAATAAGCACCGTAGGAGCTGCACTTACGGAAACAGAGGTCCCTTCTTGATCTCTGGGGGACTCATTAAGATCAATAAACGCTTTTCTACGACGAATCCCACGAGTTGCTCTCAACTCTTGTGTGTTCATCTTTCAACTCAGATTAGCCAAATCTTTTGTACCTGTAAAGTGTCAAAAGGATTCAACTTTACAAACTTTATCGACACTACGAAGGTAAATATAGTCAAAACATTAAATCACTGATTCTATTCAACAATGGAAAATCAATAACAAACGATTATAAGAATCAGGTTCGAAAAGTAAACGAAGGACTTCTTCGATTGAGTTGATTCAAGGTTTGAGATTCTCACCGTGACGCGAATTTTTCTCGGGGAATATCTCCGGAGAGAATCAGGAATCAAATCTCGTTTTTGTGCGTCTAGGGTTTTTTGAAAGTTTGCAGGATCCTTTCTCCGTGGAGGAGGAGAGAAGAAGAGGAAAAGATAATTTGAGTTATTTATAACAGACCACGCGGTAGGTGAGTCAACAGAACTGTGACGCGTGTCAGAGAAGAGGTCGTGGTCTTGTAAGTACCCCACAAGTACGAAACGGCACGGTTTTTTTACTGTGTTCTGATTGCCTTTTTGACATCCGCACTTCGTGGTGTTTTCATCGTACGTGACGTATGAATGTCAAAGTTAACCCGCTAGCGATGCTGAAATAGCCCATTGGGCTTAGATTTTCATTGGGTTTTTAATTTTATCCAACTCTTTTCAACAACCTCTACGTCAGTTTACCGACCGATTCCGAGTTACATTCATTACAAAACCTGATTAACATGTCCTTTTAGTTTTTATACCAACTTTTTATTCTCTCTCTCTCTAGATTAGTAAACAACTTTTCATCTTTTTATGCTTTTTACTAAAAGTGCCTCTCAGATCCTTCCTAGCTCTTCTTCAGTGAAGCCTTCTTCTATTTTCTTGACTTCATTTCTGCTTAGTCCTAACCATTTTTATGAGTAGGTATCAGGAATGAGTGAATGATCTGTCTTTTAGCTCACTGATTCCTTGAAAGAAAAGCTAATGGCTTTCTTCTCTTCAACCTCCGATCTGGGTTTTGGTTTTTTCATACCCAAGTAGAAGACGAGAGAGCTAGTAATTAGGGTTTAAAGGTTTACCCTTTTCGTGAATCGTTGCAAAGGAACAAACTTTTTTTTTTGTAAAAAATCGGACATGATTCAGCTACTGTTTCTGGTTCTGTTTGTGGAGGGTGCTATTACATTCTTGTTGCTTATCAAGATTGGTCCTTTGAGGGAGCTTGTGATTAAAAGCCTTGACCAGATGAAGATGGGGAAAGGTCCTGCTACTGTGAAAACCATCGCTGGAACCATGGCTGTTATCCTCTTCTCCAATCTCATGAGCATTGTCAAGATCCAGAACAAAGGTGCAAAGCTCGGGACTATGTCTCCCATGGATCAGGTTCTTTGGAGAACCCATTTGCTTGAAGCCTCTCTAATGGGTCAGTTTGTTGCTTCTACGCAGAACCATAAGGGCTTTGTTAGTGAATACTTCAGTTGAATATTTAGTTGTTGGGTTCTGGATTAGTTTTCAGATATGGGTTCTGAACAAGAAGTTGAAATCTTGGCTGGACTTGTTGCTGATAATCTAGCTAATTTTGATAGTGATCTAGGCTTTGTTGTAGCTAGAGTGATGAGCTGAATAACCAAAAACTAGCAGGCTTATACTGAGTGAGTGAGTGTAGAACTAAACTCGTTGGTTTCTTCTTTGTTGCGTGTGGTATTTTTAAGAGAAACTAATGTAATGACTAAGAGTTGTATCTCAAATGAGGAAATGGTGGTATAGAAGCACTGTGATTGTGTTTTCCTACCACAATGAATATATATAGTTGTATTAGAGGCTACTGGTATTCACCAGATTTGGAAAGCTGCATTGATAGTTTGATAAGTTTGGAACCTGTTTCCTGATGAATAGTAAAGAAACCTGTCACTTTTTGATCACATGACTGAACACCCTATAAAAGATAGTTGCTAAATAAGAAATCTCCTAGCTCTCCCAAAACCAAGAACCTTCCCTCAACTTAGCTCTTATCAATCTGCTCCGGCTTGCTTATGTGGTGTTGGGGTTGATGCACTCTCTTATCAATACTAATTTTGGCTGTTTGAAATTTTTTGTTCTGAAAAGTGTTAGAGCTTTCCAAAGTGTACATAATGCAAACCTTAATGGTCTTTGCAGGAGTGGTACTTTTTCTTGGCTTCGTAATTGACAGAATGCACCACTACATGAGAAAGCTAGTCAACTTAAGAGGCAACGTCGGGTCATCGAAGGAAGAACTTGAACAGCTCCAGAAAGAGAGAACCGAACTGAAGGAAAAAGAGGAGAAAGCATCCAAAGAAATCAAGCAGCTTCAAGAGAAACTGTCATCTATGTCAGAGAGGCTTAAGAAAGCAGAGACAGAGTCCAAGGAGAAAGAAAAGAAGGTTGAAACAGCTGAAACACACGTCACGGCTCTCCAAAAACAGTCTGCAGAGCTGCTTCTTGAGTATGATAGGTTGCTAGAAGATAACCAAAAGCTCCAAAGTCAAATTTTGGGGACTACGAAGAGCTAATGTAAGATTGTAGGGAGTTTTTGTTAACAATGGTGATTGAGGGAGAGAGCTTTTTCTTTAATGGAAGGTTGCAGTTGCAGGAGTTCTTGCAGCACTCTTGTGTTTTGAGTATATGGTAGATGTTGATTGTTGAATGTCCTTCTGAAACCTGTGTTCTTGCTGTCTGTATCGACTCTTTGGAATGTGTTTGTCGACAGTATATCAAAATACATATTGACTGTGTTTGTCGACAGTATATCAAAATACATATTGACTGTGACAAAGAGAGATTATGTTAAATGTTTCTATCACTCTTAAAGTTTCTTAAGCAGAGGGATCATGATTTTAAAGGAAAAAAAAAACTGAACAATGCGGCAATTAGTTACTCAATGGGAATTAGAAAAAAAAAAAAAAAAGCGCCGACTGTGGGGATCGAACCCACGGCCACGGGATTAAAAGTCACGCGCTCTACCACTGAGCTAAGTCGGCTGCTGACGATTATGTTTCTTTTTTGGTTTTAAAGAAGCTTGGTCTGTTAGCATTTATTGACTCTGTCCAGCATCAGTGACTTCTCATGATTGAATTGAATTGAATTGTTTACCAAAGGGAGCCAAGTTTATTTCTAACCTTCATGTGCTATTTGCTTCTACAAGATTCCAACATTGGGTTTGGATCATTAAATATCAATGGCTCTTTCTCCGGTTACAAGTTTGCAACTGTTTATAGAAAGGCAAGACTGATGAGTGATGATCCAGCTTCTTCTTCTGGTCTCCCTCCAATCTTGGCTGTCTTTCTTGATAACAACTGCTTAAGCCCACTTGTGTCTTCTTCTTCTTTTTTCCTTCTGAAGAAATAGTAAAATCAGAATCAAATGGTGAAACTTGTGATTAGAATTTAGCCTCAAAATTTTCCACATAATATACTGATACTAAACTTTATTTGATGTCCACGGAATATAAATTATAAATTATTATATTTTAAACTCTATCTCCCTTTCATGCATTTAAAATTGGACAGGAAACTAACGTTAACACCGAATAAGGGAGTAAGATTGATACTTTCTCTGTTTGAAAATACTCGTATTTATTTGAAAAATATACTTTAAAGAGATACTTATGTTTAATTTTTTTAATAGATAATAATAGTAAACGATAATTTTTTAAAAATTTAAACGTATTTGTTAAATTTCTGCTGACTAAGAAATATTAGAAATAGTTAATCATAAAAGTAATATATTTATTAATATGCATAAAAAAAACTTAAAAACATAGATAAAAACGAGAAAATAATAAATATGAAAAGTTGAATATCCAAAAACAAACAAAGAGATAAAAGGTGATACAAATCATACAATTGGTTACAAATAAATAAATAAATAGTAGAACAATAAGTTAAGGAGTAAAAATCGCGAGAAAAGAGGAAGCACGACATCGAAAAACTAGAAACTAGAAAGCGTGCTTCACACTGAATGGGTCTTTAATTATCCACTCATCTGTCTCTGTCCTCACAAATGAGTAGAGAAGAAAAGAGTATATAAATACATGACCACTCAACTCTCCTAATACAGAGACAAAGAAACTCATATCTCGAGTGCACAAAGGTCAGTGGATATATGCTCTCACTCTTCCATACCAGTCGTGCGTGTTTTTATATACATTTTAATTGATTTTATACATTTCATTTTTTTCTGGGAAACGGCTAGTTATTCGACGTGGACAGTGGAAGAAGATACATACGATGGACTATGGAGAAGATCGGTATATTCTCTATATCCTTCTCCATTTTTTTTTTGCATAGTTTGAGTTTTTAATTAATACTCCATCCGTTTCGATTTTAATTGTAGTTGTATAAGAAAATTTTTGTTTCAAAATAAATGTCGTTTTATCGTTTTAATGTAAAATTTATTAAGAAATTTTTTTGGCTTATTTTTTAATTAGTCGAAATATGGTTAAGTGCATAAGTAATTGTGTTTTTATTTTGAAAATATACAATTAAAATGAAACGGAAGGAATATGTTTGATCATTTGGAAACTTACAAGTAGATTAGCCTCTTTAACATGTAAGTGTACTACTATGGGTTTGATCATTTGATGTGATGTCTAAAAAATATTTGCAGTAGCTCCTCATGGAATTGGCAAAGCCAGTCTGGTTTCTGTAAGTTTTCTTACATCAGTTTAACCTCATATAACATATGTGACAAGCATATATGACTTAATCGTTCTGTAACTCTAGCTGATGTGACGGAGTGCACAATGACTGAAGTCACATTAAACCAAGAAGATCACTCCTACATGTTTGATGATGATGAATCAACCACCCCAGTTAAGGCCTGTAGCGAGTCGGGTTATCATGTCAAAACAGGTTTGTGCCTTTTTAACCCCAGAAGATGTCTATTTAATAATGGTTTCTATAATCTAGTGAGTTTGTGCCTCAGATGAAACAATCAAGAAGAAGCTAGAAGTGCAAAGAGAGACACGCTTTGCTGTAAAGAGGCGTCGGATGTTACAGTTCGAAGACCAGCCTATGGAAACAACCCTTTTCAGCAGTGAGAACCTCTCTTCAATCTTAAGATCAAGCGTGAGTCTCAGCTGCATTTGATAGCTTAAGAAGTTGCATGAGGTTCTAATACTATCTTTGATGCTCCTATTGATGTTTCTTCTATGAAATGTTCAGGCTAGAGAGGAAGCATTTGATGAGCTTTTACCCGAAGGATCTCAGCTTATAGAAGATGCTTCTGCCTCAAGCTTTGAGAGCCTTGATGATCTGTATGCAGAAGAGTGGTATGCTGACTGCTTAAATGATCCTGAGACTCCAACACTACCTGATGACTTGTATTGTTTCAGTCTTTCTTTTTTTCAGATTAGTATCCTATTTGCTTTCATTTAACTGATTACTATTGTTACTTCCTCTCTCAGAAGCTTTGGTTCCCCTGATGATGTCCATGTAGATATTTCAGGTCAACTTTCTTTTTGTTTTAGTCTCTCTTCTTTAGCTTTTCTTGCTAAAGTCCCTGTGTTTGGCGCAGAGTATCTAAATCTGCCACCAGAAGCAGAAACCAGTGAAGTTAAGCAACCTGTGGCTCGTTCATCTCCAAATGTTATCTTCAAAGGTAAAAATAAACAGTTCACACAAATGGGTCTCATAGTTTACACTGAGTTTAAAATGGGGAAGTAACAGGTAGAAAGTCTTTTGCAAGGGCGGTTCCAAAGCTAGCGTCTTCTATCATCTATCCATTTGCATTCATCAAACCATGTGGGGTTTACGGTGACATGACTCTCAAGGACATAAACCAGAGAATCAGAACTCCACCAGAGAAACCGAAGGAAGACAAAGCAGAGCCACCAGTGTTACAAACTTCAGCGGTCTCTGGGAAACCTGTAGTTGGAAAGACTAAGATCCGCACAGAAGGTGGAAAAGGAAGCATCACGATAATGAGAACTAGAGGCTAAAGCTAGCTATAAGTTAAGTAGAAAGTATTTTCAAGTTTTTTTTTAAATTTCATTTGCAGAAAACTCTTAAAACGTTTCGCCTTATTCTCAGAGGCCCTTACATCATTTTTACCGGATATAGTTCAGTCAAAGGGCTTTAATCAAGTACAGGGGGTAATACACTTCAAGTATGAATCATGTTCTTTGTTTGTTTCTAGTAAGAAAGTGGAAGTTAAGGATCACTAGACAAAGCCATTGTGGTGGGATATCATTTGTTTGTATAATGTCTCTGGTTCTTAATGTAAGCTAGATATGAGAGTTGAGTCAAGACTTCCAATGTAGATGGTCTGCATGAGTTATCTCTCCATACATCTTGTAGCAACCGAGCAGCTCTTTTCATGCTCTGTGGATCAAATGTATCCTACAAGATCCACCCTCCTCAAATGATCTCCTGCTTGTAAGTTTGGCCTAGCCTGCATTTAAGTATTTCAGTAATTTATGACAGTGTGTACTTAGATACTGTGAGATGAGAAAACAAAGACAATCTTGTTGTTCTACCCCATTAGACGAAGTTGAAAGAATCTGGTTGTCCTTAGAGACTTGAGGGTTCTCTTCCAAAGTTGAGCAAGTCCAAAGTAGCCATGAACTTCAGATGAATCTCCCCATTGAGATATTCAGTGGATAATAGCTGCTGCTATACACCGAAGCTGAGACGACCGCCTTGAGGCATAGTTTAGTAGCTAAACTGAGGAAGTATATAGGCAAGTATAAAGAAGTTGGTGGGGAATTCTTGAAGACAGACATGATGACTATGGGTTGGTTTGGTTATTTCAATTACATGATTTTGCCACGCTTGAGTAGAAATTATGATATAAATAAATTGGAACTCTTTTTCTTTGACAGCAAATAAATTGGAATTCAAGAAAGAAAATATAAGGGCAAAATCTGATACAACACCTAAGTAAAGGTAAACAAAGTATCATAGGTCGGGCTCAAAACACGCAAAGACAAACTACTAGTGATGATGATGATGATGATCTCTCAGTACTTAACTGGTGCAAGAATGTCGAGCTGTGCTCCAAGCTTCTCTTCAGCAACCTTCTCGGCCTTGGCTCTAAGTTTGTTAAGTTGCTTCTTCCTCTCGTAAACCACTTGAGATCTCTCCTTCCTCTTCGCCTCCAGCTCCTGTTCATTCAAAGTTATTATTATGAGCAGCTTTCCTTCTAGCTAATTATCTATTACACTTATGTGAACAAAACCTGGATACATTCTAGTTCTAAACATAGGAACACCAACAGCTTTAACTGGTGCAAGTAATAAACACAAAAACAGAGATTAGAGAAAGAAGGTAAGGCATACCTTAATGGTGTCATAGTGGTTCCACCCGACTTCAGAGGAAAGACGACCCAACAGACAGTACTTGTGGCCAGCTTGAAGCCTCAACACCCTAAATTAAAACAAAAAAGATGATTACGAAACAGTAGCAGACAGCTAGTAAAACTATAAAAAAGGACAGAAGAGAGTAAAAGGACAAACTTGAGAGCATCGGGAATAACCATCCTCTTGACTTTGTCATATGGTGGAGGCACACCTTCAAAAACCTTCATACGCGCAAGTGCAGCAGCTCCACGCTTAGTTTTATGTGGAATCATACTGCAAAAAATCAAACCAAACAGAAACATCAACTCAACTAAAATCATTACAAAACCAAAACTTTGAACTGTAATAAATCCAACATTTCTAACACTCACTCAAGATCGGTCATCCTATCTCACGACAACAAACACAACTAACTCAATACAAAGATCCCGACCAGAGTCTAAGCAACAAAATGTAATAGCTTCCGTGTTAAATTACACAATTAAACATTCACTCAGCTCAAATCACTTGAAAAAAAACAAAACTTTGAATCAAATCCATACAAAGATCAAACATTTAAACATTTTAAAGAGAGAGAGCTAGAATGATTCACGAACCCGCGAACAGTACGCCAGAAGATCTTGGAAGGAGCACGGAAGTGAATGGGCCCGTGCGAGGGCTTAGTGTTCATACGTTTGCTGAGGAACCTCATGTACTTCATTTTCTGACGTACGAGTCCACCGGAGAGGCAAATCTCCTCGCATCTCACGATGACTACCTTCTGCCCATTGAGAAGCTCCTTGGCGACGATCGACGCCAGGCGACCAAGCATGTGGTGGCGTCCGTCGACGACCACGCGCTTTGAGCAGAGACCTGATCCTGACACCATTTCTTTTTTTTTTCTTTTCTTTGAGTGTTTGCGGCTGGTGGTGGTTCCCTCGCGAAATTATATTCGAGTAAGTGGTTTCCACCTAGGGTTTTGGGGGTATTTTTGTCTCTTTCGTTTATATTTTGATAATGGGCCGAATAATAAAGGCCCATATAGTCATCGTACAGGTCTATAAAAACTAGAATCAGACGCATCTGATATGTGACTAGCCTGTCTAGATGATTTCATATTTCAATGTTGTATACAGTGTATCCCCTAATGTTTTTAGCTTTGGAATAAATTTTGCATGTAAAACATGGAATCTATACACTTTGCCTACTACTTAATGTCTACCAGAACACTAAGAGCATCTCCAACCCAACTGCATAATTTACTGCAAAATGCAGTAAAAATGCAGTCATGAACAAAAAAAAAAAACATTACTCTATAAATTATGCAGTTGGGTTGGAGATGCTCTAAACACATGTCTTCAGAGGGGAAATTATGTAAATATCATAATTGCATGATGTAGTGATACATAGCTCCATTAATGCTTTAGCTTGGTTTGACTTTTAAAGAACACATATGTTGACTATAAATTTTAAGTGAAAGTTTCAACCAGGAAACACATTCAATTGCATCCTATGCACCACACATTTTTTGTTTTTTGAAAAATATCTGTTGAGTTATCATTATTTTTGTTGAATCAATGTGGCCAAAACTGAAAGTTTTGTCTAATGAATTACACCAACTTATCATCACTTACCAAACAAGAATCATCAAAAGGGCAAACCAAGAAGAAATAAATTTACTATCCCATGTTGTACGAGGTTTCATTTCCACCGGAGAGATTGTCTAATGCCAGTGAAGATGAGTCCCACTGATCTACCAATCAAGGTGACAAGAAAGAAGGATATGATGCTACTCACTTTATCCACAACCACTCTGATGATTGGCATTCCGATGTCTGATAACTCCAGAAACAGACTGAAGTAGTACCTCCTGTTTTACACACATCAAACGTTTTATCTCATGTGTTTTTGGCCTTGTAGGTAAAAGAAGAGAGAGAGGTTTTACCATCCTGATAGAGCCTTAAGCTCCTTTGTTCTTTTAACAGGCAATGAGAAATCACTTATTATGGAGTATCTCAAGGTTGATGATGATGAGGCAGCTTTAGCTTTTCCCGGTGTGAGCTTTCTCCACCAACTATGGCTTTCTGTGTCATCACCACCAACAGGGTTGTTGATAACCTGAGTTTGAAGAATGTAGAGGTCAAAGCGATCCTCATACATCGACACAACTGCTTCCATGTTCTGATGTAACCACTGATATAGAGCTACCTACCAAGTGGAAATAAAAATCTATAGATGTAAAGTGGAATTAAACACAAGGTAAGTAGTGTGTGTGTGTGTGTGCGTTTACCTCGTTGCGTAGTTTTTGAAGTGCTCTACTAGAAAGGTTACAGATATCTAATCCTCCACTGTTCATTTCATCTGAAAACTTACTGTCTACAGAAATGAGCTCTAGATAGATACTAGCGACCCCATCTGCTAAAGTTATCATGAAATCTTCCAAAATGGCAACTCCATGAGTACGAAACAAACTAAGATCGTAGCAAGAAGCTTTCCCTGAAGATCCAAATCTATGGAAGTATAAAAACTCTGCAAACAGATCCTCCTTGCCTGATTTTCTTATTTTATCAAAGATAGCTTCCTTTTCATTTAGCATTTTGATCAGCAGAGGAGTCATCGCCTGCCACATCATGGTGGATAGATTCTGGAGTTCATTTCAAATAGTCACTAAATGTAATTATGCTATCAGCTTACCTTGTCAGAATCAGTTTCTTCCACACACAGTTCCCTCTTTAGCCAAGCTGCGCATGCTCCTTCATATGCTTCACGGACTATATCAGTGAAACTAGCCTTCCACTCATCTGAGTTGATTGTGTTTGGTATCTTATTTGTCTGCAGAACAAAATACAATAGCTGATCAGGTGATCACAAGGTATCAAGAATGCTCTCAAACTAAGGTCACAGCAAGCTGACCTCTTCTTCAAGTTTCTGAAAGCAAGACCAGAGCAAGTACAACTGTGGCCTTTCAGATATCGCATACAAGCTCAGCGGGGGCTTTCCCTGGGGCGGTTTGGCTTTGAGGACTCTGCTTCCAAGTGTACTCTCACGCTTGATGGCGTCTAGAGAATCTGAAAGCTTTCCTTTCACCACATCCCATACAGACTTCAAATCACCATCAAAATCTGTGTCCCTAAGGTAAAAGAGTAAATAAACAACAGTTTATACTGATACCATACAAACCATACTTCAGCTTAAAGTGAAATGGAATAGAGACTTCTTTTCTTCCTCATTTTGAATCTTTCTAAAGAACTACTCTTACCTACCAGAAGATTCTGAAGATCTAACATCTGGATTCTCCTCCTCCACGGTGTTCTTTTTGGAAGAGTAACCGGAGTTTTGAAGAGGAATCACTCCAGCCATATACGTAAGGAAAATACTAGCCATGAGGAGAACTTGGTCACCGATAGGGACCCAACCAGAACCAGCAACAGCATCAAAATCAGCGAGAGATGCCAAGCAAGTAGATTTACGAAAAGACTCTTGGTGAGAAGGATAATCTCCAAGATTCAAGGAAGTAGAAACATAACGTTTCCGAGCATCCCCTGATGGCTTCAATGTGATTTTGCAACTCCCAACAGGCTTCCTACAAAAGAAAAAAGGCATTGACTTTTAAAAACTTTATTATGCTCACGAACAACAGCAACAACAACAACAAACCTGAAAGCACCAACCTTTGGGCAATATTTACAGGAGGGTTCCTGGAAAGGCAGCTCCTTTTAGTAGTGAAATGAACTTTGGGCATCCGCAGGTGAATGCAAGATGATGAAGACACAACATTGCCAACCATTGGTAAAAACAAATAGAACTCAAAGACTAAAACATGCCTGAGGAGATTCTTGAGACCAATCTCTACATCAAAAACACAACAACTGAATTCAAGAAACTGACTGCAACAAGTCTTAGTTAAGCTTAGGCAGATAACATAGAGACAAATCCTAAGGAACAACAGTTACATTCATGTTTCAAACAAGGAAGCTAATCTACATTGAGATTCAAGAGCCAGCTTCAGGGAGAGATATAAAAACTCACATTAGCAGAGGAACCAAGAGAGGAGAAGGATGGAGAAGCGGATTGGGGTTGTGCGTATCTGAAAAGACTGACTTCTTTCTCTCTCGTCGTGACCCAACGACAGAGACAAAAGAACGAAAAGCATAATGTTTCAGAGTTAAATAATATTCTCTAAAGATAGAGAACAACTGGGGTGGTGGCGCAGTTGGCTAGCGTGTAGGTCTCATAGCTATCTGAGTAATCCTGAGGTCGAGAGTTCGAGCCTCTCTCACCCCATATTTATTTTTGAGAAATACCCTTATATAGCTTTTTTAGTTTGTCCTTCACAAAAATAGTTTTTTAAGGAAGAAAATGACTAATTTTTTTATTTATATGCATTTATACCTCTAGGGTTAACTAATTTTTTTATTTATATGCATTTATACCTCTAGGGTTAACTAATTTAGACTTTAGAGTTTAGAGTAAAGGGGTGGGTTTGGAGATAAAGTTTCATATTTCAAAAATAAAATAAAAAAATTGAAATATTCAAAAAAAAAAAGTTATTTTAATCATTTATTTTTTTAAAGCTATTTTGTGACAAAAACTTTAAAAATACTATTTAAGATATACCTTTTATTTTTCCTCAACTGAAACTCTGAGCTTATTTATATTTCGTCCCACATCGGTTATTAAATTCTTTTAGTTTGGCTATATAGTTAGTGAGTGAAGGAGCAGCGAATGTGTTCGTAGAAAGGAGAGATGGTTGGCATCTCCTCTGACAGAGACGGGATTGACCTTCGGGTCCTGAACACATCCGGTTAAGGCTCTCCACCTTCGGGTGGATCTAACCCAATTTTTTTGGGCTTTCATTCTTTGATATTGGGCCATATTTCTAATGGGCCTCGTCTTTCTCAATCTTTTTTATATGTCTTCTGTTTCAACAAGGAACTTGTAAACAAATGATTTTATTATCTTCCTACGTAATGCACCATATTTTCTAGAGGGGTTTTCTATGTTCTTCCACAAGATGCGATTCTTTACTTTTTTTTGTTTTGTTTTTGTACTGACTTGTTTAGATCAGTGGGGGTGCCATGCTATGGAAGGTGAAGTCTGAATCATTGGCAGATGCAAGCATGGTCGTGAACAAGTAATGTGTAAAATGAATCTCTATCATAGCCAACCTGTGAAGTATGGTTTATTCTTTCTTGAGCAGAGAACTAAATGAGTCATTTTTCTTATCACCAATTAGTTTTAGGTTTGAAGTTTATCTACCTTAATATGGTATCAGAACCCAATCCATACGGTCCAATCTGATCTACATCGATCTGGTCCAAAGTTGGCCCATCGATCATTGTCCAAACATTCTAATATTGGCGCTCAAAGAGCCATCATCTTGAAGAGGTGTACTAGACACAAAATATCACAGATTGGTAGTTGGAAGGGATATTTAGTAATATATAAGATAAGTAAGTCACTTCTCTTATCACCAATTGGTTTTAGGTTTGAAACATATCTAGCTTGAATGTGGAAAGAGTTTGCAAACTGAAACGATGAGAATTTGCAACATATGATTTGTGTAAAATGAATCTCTATCATAGTTTGTACCCTTTGCCTCTCTTCACCTGAAAGATGAATGAACATTCCTACAACTCACCGCAACTCCATCCTTTTCTCTAACTATATTTGATCCTACAATCTCAATCCCAAAATCAAGGTCTCGATATAAGAGAAGGACACAACAAAGGATGCAAAAAATAAGAGAGACATTCAATCTAACTACTCCAAATGTTTTTAAGATTCTCACCATTCTCTAGATAAGCCGCCATTGCTGATAATTTTTTATATCAAACGACGTTATTAACTTATTACGTTATTATTGTTGTTGTATATACAAATTTACATAAGAAAACATAACAGGCACGTCTTATAACCCATCAAAACTATGAACACATGGACTATATGATATTACACAACAAAACATAAAATTCAAATCATTAGCAAACTAATTGATTTCTAAAAGAAGATATCTGTTCGAAGATTGGGAGTCTCTTAGATCTATAATTACTGGTTGTCATCTCTTCAAGCCCAATAACAAAGTCATCGTCTAAGATATTTCCCAAGACATCCTCCATCTCAGCATCTAACCGACGTGGCAGAGAAGCCTCTAGCTCATTCAGAAGCTCATCCGCTCGTTGCCTTGTTCTACAATCATCTGCACCCAAAACCCTAGATGCAAACACATCGTCAAGAAGGGCTCTTCCCTCTTCAAACCTGCCTTGTTTGATAAGGCACATAGCGAGGTTGCATGATTTGTTAGCGTCTGGTTCCACCATTTGGGCTTTTCTGTATACCGCTTCTGCGGATAAGTACTTTGCTTGTTGCATATATGCCCACCCCAAGTTCCCCTGTATATTCATTCCAAGTAAACAGATTAGACTATTGCGAAAAAAATGTACTACTACTATAAGTTTCGGTTTCGGTTTGGTTATTTTAGTTTTCGTTCGGTATAGGTAACAAAGTTGAGAACCGGTTAATATTCAAATAAAATTTAGATATATTCGGTTCTAGTTTGGTTACAGTTTTTTTGGTATTTTAGGTTTAAAAATCAAAAAATTTGAACTTTCGAATTAAATATTAGACTTTTCAAGTTTTCCGATAAAAATTTGGATAATTCGGATAATTTAGAATATTTTGGATGAAAAAAATATTAGGTAATTCAGTTTTTGATTTGATTCCGATTCGGCGAATTGTTTTCAGCTTGGTTTCAGTTCTAAAATAATACATAATCCGTTTGAGTAATTGATATGATCCAAACTCTAAGTAAACTTTGTTTTTTGTTTGTTTTTTCAATTTGTGCCAAAGCCTAGTTCGCATGATTTCCAAAATGCTGAATCTTTTTTTTTTTTTAATTAAGATTAACCTACTATAAATGTTTATGACCCTCTAATTTTAAATCAGGGCATGAGTATAACAATTACCAGTAATCTTGAGATTTCTTGCTGAACGGTCACTTGAAACTTTTTGCCATGGGATCTAGCGGTCTTGGTGGGTTTACCGTTGAAAGCCTCTCCTTGATAAATCTGCCTTAGCTTCCTCTTCAACAGCTCAACTTGCTCCTCCATTCTCCCGCATTTCTGTTTCGTTGTAAGAATCACTCCATGTGAGTGTTATTATAACAGAACATACAGTTTCTATGTGTTGTGTACTTGCATGTTATATTAGAGTGCAAGTAGATAAGTGTATGGTCATAGTAAGACCTTGTATAGGTCGATGAGGACATTGTCGAGGGAATCTTGAGAGTTCTTGGAACAACGAGGACGAAAGGACTTGATAGCTTCAATGGCTTCTTCAGAACGGTCAAGTTGTTTCATTACAACAGCCATGTCCTTGAGGGCACTGTCTACTCTGTCTCCTGTGTTTATGGCTTTCCAGAACCACACTATTGCCATCTCCGGATTCTTCTCTATCAACTGCAACCAAAAGTGTTACATGTTTTAGTTATTAATAATCTCACTCCCCCCATTAATATATAATAAAGTGTGTTTGAAAAAAAATGCTTATCAAAAGTATGAGATGATGGGTCAATATCAAATTGTTGAGAAGAATATTCTTTAGGACGTAAAGACTTTTTTTTTGCACCATTCTAACGAAAAGTAAACGCGAATATTATTGCGAGAATCAGGACCGTATGGTGCAACCTGTGACTCTTATATGCACACCGCAACATCTGCTGCTTTTTATATATCGTAAACATATTATTTTGGTTTTATTGCATAATCAGCTAACAAACAAAATAAAATTAAAATAGGATTGGAATAAGCGTGACGCATAATTTTTTTTTCTTTGAATATATGTTAAATTTATTCAAAAGAAAATATCATTTTTATAACAAATGCATAATTTTGATTAAATTTAACAAATTTGCTTCTTTTCGCTTAATCGATCAAGTTGAGTTATATATAAGCAATGGTTTTTCTAAAAAAAGTTTTCGGCAGAACTAGTAAATACAAAAGTTGAGTTACAAAAAAAAAATAAAACAGTAAATAGATAAATACAAAAGTTTTCGGCAGAGCTCAAAATGTTAAAAAGTATTTACAATTTCTCTCTTCTGTAAGAAATTTCAGGCAAACAATAAATAAAAATACAGCAACATCTAATCCAGATTACACCAAATTAAATTTACACTAAAAATGTATATATATACTTATATTTCATACTAATTTCCATTAAAATCCATTAAACAGTAAATGAAATTAACATAAACTATAATACATGAAAGATTGTTAAATATAATTCACACAAAAAAAAAAAAAAAACTAAGAAGAAGAAGAATATGTACCTGAGCATGTTTGGCTTTGACATAGGGAGTATCTCCACAAGGGACTTTGTGAATCACATGAAACAGTTCATCATCTTTCACCAGATTGCTTCTTGTTGAGTTGGTATTATTATTCTTCATCTTCTTCAAAAGCTTATCTTTATCTCTTTCTAACTCTCTCTCTCTCTCTCTGAGTATTTAACTATGCAAATGTCTTTATAGACAGGCTGTGAGAGACAACTTCTGAATTATATGTTATATATGCGTATGTTTGTAACTGTAGCAAATGAATCAGGACAACATGTCGTCTATGTTCATAGAATCTGCCACATCACCTGGAGACTTCTTACCACGTAGGTGAACGAGCTAAACGTGTGTCATTTTACCATTGCCACTCTCTCTCTATCTTTCATTTTATATACCTTTAACAGCCAAAAAATTTACTCCCTCCGTTTTAAATTACTTATCGTTCTTGAGTAAAATTTTTGTTTCAAAATAAGTATCATTTTCGGTTTTACAATACAAAATTTATTGATAATATTTTCTATTATATTTTTCTATTGGTTGATATATGAATAGGTGTATTGGTAATAATGTTTTTATTTTGAAAATATATAAAATTAAATGTTTTCTTAATCTATGTGCATAAACCTAACGACAATTAATATAAAACGGAGGGAGTAATATATTTTTGTTGCATATATATCATCAATAACTATGTACAGTGTATACAGAATCTATCGATGTTCTTGGTAAGTTGTCTCACGTTATTGTCGGTCTCTTCCTCTATACTCGCTTCCTTCCAATAACTTACAAGAAATGTTTCTACAACAATATATTTTTCTGTTAACCGTTTGCAACACTTAACACTTATATGTGAAATTAAATGTCTGTGTTGTAATAGTGCTACGCGTGTCATTTTTATGATTTATTGGATTACCAACTTCTGACATGTAATGAATTTTAATCAGATTTTTATACATTGTAATTCATATCAGAGTTTTACTGTATAAGTTGACCAATTTTGATAACATCTAAAACACATATCTAGTGTATAAATTTAAATGTGTATATTAAGTTTAGCAAAAAAAAAAATCAATGTAAATGACACGTTCCTAATGTTATATATATGTAATTAAAGTCTACATGTTTTTATATAGCTAGCTTTAACTAATAGATTAATAAACTTCATGCGATTATTATCTTGTCTATCACTGATTTCAGTGTTTAGGTTTTAGATTTCGTGGGGTTTTTATAATGATTTCACTAATTCTTTAAGGTATCGTAATTAAATCAAATAAATAAAGTGTTACTGTTAGGGCATATAGTACATTACTATAAGTTGATTCCGTGCCGAGTAGTGCAAGGCATTTTCAGTCTTCATTATCATTTAACATAAAATATTCCAAAAATTATATTAAATAGTTTCAATGATTCATCGTCATATGAACCATTGAAGCACTTTAAAGGATAAATGATTAGAATATGTAAGTGGTTACCACATCAATAATATGTTATAATAAAATGAAAAGGGTAAATAATCACATCATCACTCTCAGAAGTTTATGTAGAAGTTCAATGAATGTGGACAGTATGGGATGCAGTATACACTAGTTAACAAGAGTTGCCGCTTAGACCAAACGAATCGCTCATCATACTGATATGACATGGGACCACAAACACTCAGTCATCACTCTTTTGGATTTTGTGAAATATCATAGTAACAATAAAAACAATAAGGGAGTATTTACCAAAACAAATCTCTTAACCTAGAAAAAATGCAAACATATCATCTAAGTAACTAATAACAGTATTATTAACTGGAGACTGAATCTTAATATAACTCAGAACAATATATTTTTGTTACCACTAGATATATTAGCAGTTGCCGATCATTTGATTGAGATGAAATTTGAAATGGGTACACTTGATGATATGAATGAATCAAAGAATTAGTAGATCGGTTCCGCCTAAAATGGCAATGGACTAAAATTATGAATTTATAATATATATTCTGATGATCGAGTCGATTTCATGATTATAAAGTTCATTTCATACCGGACCAGACCGAAATAAAGTTATATACATTCTCATTATGAGAAGGGGAAGATCCGT
>MU108751.1:0-23187 GCA_012274485.2 Sinapis alba | reverse complement strand
GACATGCGTGACGTCAAAGAGACTCCAAAACGACACACATTTGGAATAATAAATCTATCAATTAAATAATAAATCAGATCAGATCCGATCCAAAGATGTATATTAAAAAAGCCGTTAAAGAGCATATAAACCCTGCATCACTCCACCTTAATGCAGTCAACGTGCTCCGAGATGGCTACTACTAAATCTCCCCACGCGCTCTTTTGTTGCGCGTTAAGTATTCACTCCTGTTTCTGCACTAGAACGAAATCCACGCGCTGATGTGGGAGTCGAAGGAGAGCAGCGTCCTCCTCCCGCTCTTTAAAACCTCCGTCGTCGTTTTTCTCCAACGGTATAAAGCCATAACCTCTCTCTCTCTCGCTCTTCTTCTTCCAAAATTAGTAACCCTAAAAACCTTAAAACACTCCAACAATGGCGGAACCTTTCGTCGCTGACAGTTTCTACAATTCTAGCTTCGATCTCGACGTTGACTTCGAGTTGACTTTCGACGACCTCTACTTTCCTTCTGAGAACGAGTCCTTCTTCCTTCCTGTTGATGCCACGAACCTCGAGAGCTCGGAAGCTACGATTGCGTCGTCGTCGTCGTCAAAAGTGGTGGATGATCAGAAGTTTAAGGTGGAGGAGGAAGCTGCTACTACCACGTGTAAGACAAACAAAACGAAGAGGAAAAGAGAAGAAGATAGATCGATGAGCGGTAAGTACATGAGACTCGATGATGAGAAGAGGGACGCGAGACTGATTAGAAACCGTGAAAGTGCTCTGCTTTCAAGACAGAGGAAGAAGCATTACGTTGAGGAGCTTGAAGACAAAGTTAAGAACTTGCAAACCATTATAACCGATTTGAACAGTAAAGTCTCTTACTTTATGTCTGAGAACGTCACTTTGAGGCAGACGGTGGGTTCCGGAAAGGGCATGTGCTGGCCACCGTCGTCTGGAATGTATCCAATGCCTTATCCATGGATGCCGTTTCCAGCTTATCTAGGTTCTCATCAAGTAGTGCCTTTGCTTCCTATTCCTCGGTTGAAACCACAACGATCCTTGGCTAAGGTGAAGAAGTCATCAGAAGCTAAGACCAAGAAGGTTGCTAGTGTTAGTTTTCTTGGTCTTTTGTTTTGTTTGTTTTTGTTTTGTGCATTGGCTCCTATTGTAAACGTCAGCTACGGAGGAAGAGTTTTAGATGTATCAGTTAATAGTAGTAGAAGAGTACAGTGTGGTAGAGCACTGAACTGCGTTCATCTGACTCCACAAGGACCAGGGATATGTCTAAGCACCTTTATACCGAAAAGCGGAAAGCTCTGTCATCTTCTGGCTCTGATGACTCTCAAGACAAACTCAACTCGACAACAACCAATGGTGAAATGCAGCAATGGTTTCGTGAAGGTGTTGCAGGTAACCACATAAATAAATAGAATTAGTCTTAGTAAGTTGAATTGTTTGCATCTGCGTACCATAACACCCATTTTTGTTTCAATGTATCCACTACTAGGGCCAATGTTCAGTTCGGAGATGTGCACCGAAGTGTTTCAATTTGATGTCTCCTCAACCTCTGGAGCCATTAGACCTGCTTCTCAACAGCCTAAGAACACCACGGATACACACAAGGGAAATAATAACAGAAGAATTCTCCGTGGTGGTCAGCCAGTATCTGATTTTAACCTAACCAAAGATCAAAACAGCTCTAGCAAAGAGAACTTCAGCACAACCAAGCCGTTCCCATCAATGGTTGCATCTGTCCTTACTGATCCCAGAGAAGATGGCGGCGATGGAGACATAGATGGTACACATTCACTGTCCCGGGTTTTCATAGTGGTTCTTGTTGACGGTGTGAAGTATGTAACCTACTCCTGCGTCCTTCCACGAGCAGAAGAAGTCCCTCATCTTGTAACCACTTGACTTTCTCTGTATATAATAAAAACCACAAGAAGAAGTTTTCACACAATGAAAGTTTATACCATCAGGTCTATTCAATGTCTCATGTTTGAACATTAGAGCAGATACAAGAGGATGAATGTTAATCCAACTCAACTCGAATTTACATCTGAAAAGAATACACACAAACCGTTTGCTCTTTAGTTCTTGAGAGTCAAAACAGTAACACTCTGATTTTACAGTTGAAAGGAATCAAGAATGGCTTGAAGAGTCTTCTGTGAGCTCTGCCATTGCTTCTCAGTAGCACTCACCACAAACAGAACCACTGTGTTTCCCTTTGCTGTCGCTTTTGCAAGGTTATGACTTCCCGTTAGCGCAAATGGCGTCTCCAATGCATACTTATAGTACTGTCACAACAACAAAACAAGAACACATAAAACTTTTACCTCAATGATTTGATTAGTCAACTCATTCATTCATCACTATTACCGTTTGATCTCCAATCTTTTCGATTGATGTATTCACAAGCTCATCAGAATCATAAGAGTTTCCAGTGACAAAGGGACCAAGAGAAGCAATCACTCTCTCAGGCTCACCTATGTCTTCAATAGTTGCATTTGGCTTGTTGGTTAAACGAATCAAAGGAGATGCAACTACTTGAACCTTGCCTTGCTTCTCGTTCTCAAACTTCACTTCTATCCATGGCTCTGCGCATTTCGGTTGGCAGTAGTTGCCTGACAAGATGTTGGCTATTCTCAGCTGTTTCCAGTTTGGTGGTAGAACAAACTGATACGGCTGCACGTTTCCTGCAACCAGACTAGATTTCAAAGATCATTAACTCAAAAGCTAACACAAAACCAACTCCATGCTCATTACAGAACCAAACAGTGTTTCTTTTATCAAACGGTAATACTGTGAACAGAACAAGTAGAAGGAGAATGAGATTAGGCATCACCTGCGCGGAGAGCAGGAGTATCAGAAGGTTTGGCTTTGAAGAGAACGAAGGAAGGGTCAGTCTCAGAAGGTGGTAAGAAGGATCCCACTTCCACCTCACGCGCCTCAGAGATAGGAGCTTCCTTCAAATTCAGAATCGCAGGAATAGCCACCGCTGTTTTCATGAGTAACTCTCTCCTTCTTGGTTGTTGTTGTGAGGATGCAACGATGAAGCTAGCTCTTGTTCTAACTGAAGCTGAGGATAGAGGAGAGACATGGAAGATGTTCAATGTCGGCATAAGAGACGCGGTAGTCATTATTTTTTGGTTATGAGAGGTTGAAAGTTTTCAGGGTTTTGTAAATATCACATTTGGATAAGGCAACTTTTAAGACAAAAGAGTCTTTAGGTCCACACAATCTATCTATTGCATAAGTCATTACTTGGAACATATGTTTGGATCAATGTAATAAAGCTTCCATCTTTATACATCTCATTTAGCCCGTTTAAATGATATATCTCTCATTCTATCACTCTCAAGTCATGGACAATAGCCGAGACTGCATTAAGCATTGAATCTCTTAATGCTATCACTGAGAAATGTAGAGATGATGGAGTTTGAGATATGCTCCAACTGTGTATAAAGCATCATCATCCATTGAGAGGATCTGTTTTTGCAGTTGACATAAACAGTGTACTCGTTAGAGCCTTGTGGTGATTCCTCTGAAGTCCAGTTTATGTTTTCTCGTGAGCTTCATCATGAACTCGTATGGCTTGTTGTTAACAACATTCAACAAAGCAAGATAGGCTGCGTCTCTTGATGTCTACCTTTGCAGCTAAACTAGTTTGAGGAGGCTTTTCAACTGATTGGCTGGGGGATGCCACAGAGTTTAGCTGCTTGCCGGAGAAAATAGTCACATGCCTTTTTCAGAGTAAAGATATGTTTGCTGCAATCTGCATAGATTAGGATGGGTAACTTCATTCAATACATCAATCAAGATTTTTTCAAGGTACTTCCTCACAAGACTGAAGAAGTTAGTGTTTCACCCTATAGGACAAGTAGTCAACAGACCCTATTATGTATGATCTGATGATGCGGCAAACATCAAGCACCATAGAAGAGAACTAAAGGACAAGACATTTGTTTCCATAGTCAGCTTCCTTCTTGATTAACCATCTGCAGATAAGTGTCATGATCTGAAATAGCATTCACGATTTGCTTTCGACACTTACAAGAAGAAGCTCGTGTTACTTATCTCGGCTTTTATATTTAACACACAGAGCTGCAGTGCTTGAACGCAGATCTTTGACATTTTAATAGCTTCAGTTACGTTTTTCTAAACTGCATTATAAGACCCGAGAAGCTCATCAAACTGCAACAGTGAATTCTTCGTAGTGGGGATCTTGCAAAGATCCTCAATCTTAGCTTCATTCTTTCCTCGCCACAATATTCACAGCTGACGAACGAGAGAGGTTTAGGCCTCCACACCATCCCCGTTTCCAATCAATGTTGCAAGAACTAAGTCCTCCCTTGTAACAATCCTTCTCTTTGGTTAAAACTATAAACAAATCAATCAAATGAAACAAGCAAATGTTGACGCAGGCTGTATCAAGAGTGCATACACCAGTCTATCAAACAAATAGTAGCCAGAACCCAATGTTTGACAAAGCATAACAATCAATCAAGATGATCAAGCGTGAACCTTTACGCATACAAACACGGTAACCATCTCTATCTTCAATATGGATTATTTGTTATTTTTATAAGAGATAGTGCTTACAATTATAATACAAAAGATTACAATTATATATGTATTTTCAAATTCTTAAATTACAACTATACATTTCTATATATCAGCTATTTGGGGTAACAGTGATATTTTGTTGAAGTGATGCTTGTTATATCTTCATCATACTTTTCCAGCATATTTTTTTAATTATTTTTGTTGAAAACTTGAAATGCTGATAAATAAACGTATACTATAATTGACTTCACTGTTAGCTTAAAAAGCTGAAAGTGAATACGAATAGATAATATGCGTTCTCAAAGAAATTGAAACGTTATAGTTCGCAAAGTGTCGTTATATTTCTCAAAGTGAACTATAACATTTCAATTTCTCAAAAAAAAAAATCACCCATGTATTAGTTCTCAAAAAAGAAATTCATGCATGTAATATTTTTTCTGATCTCGCTTTATTTTTCCAGTAATTTATTTTTGAACTCTACTACCATGTGAAATAACATAAAGAAGCAGATATATGAAAGCACTAAATCAACCGTTTGCTTTAACTTTTAGAAGACGTAAAACCAAATAACTTTTCTCAAGTCCTACAATATTGACTTAGTATATAAAATGCTAACAAAATCATATGAACTAAGAATATATTTGATTACAACGATGTTGTGTAAATTTTATATTTACATACAATTCATAAAACTGGAAATTTGAAGAATTTTTTTAAGGATAAATAGGATATATTTCAAATTATCCCCATCTAAATATTATTGTTTCTTTTTAACTATTAAATTAAGTAGACTTTGTTTCTGTAAACTATTGAAAGACTTCGTAATAAAGGATCTGTTTTGTTATAAAAAAATCACAGTGGAGATCAACAAAAACGTAATCACTTAGATCAAATATATTTCCGAGACAGATGCCTTTTAATTAAGGCAAAAGTTATCATAATATATACTCCTATTATGATATATTTTCTACAAAACATAGTATGGGAAAACTATAATGAAATTAGCAAATTACGTACAGGTTACAAAACTTTTTTTGCAAATCAGTTAAGCATGGAGCAGAGCTCTTTGTAGGACCATTTCTGATTTACTTTTTTTGGTTTATGTTCTACATTTTCTAAAAAGCTATTTTAATATTTATTTATTTTGCTTTGATTGTGATTTTTAGACAAAATGATGACGCTATTGGTGGTTCCACCGTGTAGGCCATATTTGTATTGGGAAACCCGGTATGGAGAGTGAAACCCTTGAATGAAAGTATGATGAGAGTTATTAGCAACTCAAAATAAAAGCTCAAAGTGAAAAAAGTCTTTTGGGGAAGATGACATCATACATGTTCATCGACTCCATGAGTAGAAGCTCTAGCCAAAAGAAAATGTCTCTCTAACCTTTTTCTTTGCTTCTCGAAAGTGTATAACTGGAATCATAGCAAAAGATAGGTCATTGAAGAGGCTTTGGCGGATTATTTCAGTGCTGGAAACCATTTTCTTGTTGAGGAAGAGCATGTCAACCCCATAAGCTGTCCTCCTCTTTCACCTTATGGGTCTCTCAGAATCAGAGCAGAAGCACCTCCATTTTCTTAGAAATCAACCGGATTTATAGGTGGGATTCGGTCGGTTACGGAAGAAGATGCTCAGCTCGATTATGAATGAGAGTTGGATTAAGCATGTAAATGCACGGATTTAAAGACCATATAAATTAAACCAAAAGCCGTTACCGGAAGTGCTACAGAGGTGGCGAAACTGAGGTCAAGCAACGATCGTCATATGTATGTCGAGTATCAAAAATTGTTGAAACCCTTAACACTTTGGGCCTCAATAAAATGACAGATTAAAAGCCCAAATAAATTATATGGTTTGGTATAAAAGTGAACAAAAAAGCAAGAACCCAAAGAGTTTTCGTGTACGAAGAAAAGATGAAGAAGAAAAGATGACGAAGAAAAGATGAGTTAGTATGAGGAGGTGAAACGTGTCACGTTTTCCTCCTTCTTACTTGCTGACGTGGCAGCATAAGAATACACTTTTTTTTCTTTCATATACATAGATTTGATCATATTTATGTTGTAACTAGGGGTTTGCCCCGCGCTTCGCGCGGGGTATTGTAAAATTGTTTGCTCATTGTGACCATAGATGGAGTGGTTGTGATTGGTTATTTTCATATGTTACTGAGTATTTAGATACTTACAAATTTTAGTTTGGATTTTGTTTGGATTTTTACGGGTTCGATTCAGGTTATGATAACATGTTTAAATTATTTTTTAAATTTTTAATTTTTTATATCCTTTAAATTATCAAAATCTAAAAGTAAAAATAACATATAACAAATAGAGAAATTCTCTTAGATAGCCTCTTTTAGTTTGTTTGTCACAAAAATAGTTTTTAAAGAAGAAAATGACCAAAATATTCTTTTTTGAAGCTAAAAAATGCATTTATATGCATTTATACCCCAAGGGTTAACTAATTTGGACTTTAGGGTTTAGAGTTAAGGGGTGGGTTTGGGGTTAGGGTTTCAAATTTCAAAAAAAAATCAAAATCAAAATTTCAAAAAAAAAGAGTCTATTTTGGTTATTTTATTTTCTGAGGGTTATTTTTGTGACAAAAACTAAAAAAAAACTATTTAAGAGAATTGTCCTAACATATAAATTTGAATAATATATGCCAAAATACTTAAAATTAATATAAAAATTAGTTTGGTTTGATTATTTGGATGGAGAATCAATAGATATTTCAAGTATTTTTAGTGTTTTGAGTATTGTTTAGTTATCTAGATATTTATTTTTGACTATTTTGTAAGTGTCTTGGACAATTTTAAAATATCTTATATATTTGGATATTTTTAAATATTAAATCTCAAAATAATAAATATATCTAAGTATATAAATCTGATTTAGATATTTTCAGATACTCGAAATATTTTGGTTTAGGTTTGGTTCGAGTTCTCTAGAAACCAAAGTTTTAAGTCTATTCAAATATTCAGTCAGTTTCGGTTCAAGTTTGGTACTACTTTTCCAGATCAGATTTAGTTTAGTTCTTCAGATTCATATTCATTTTGAGTATTGTTAATTGTTTTAGATATTTACTTTTAGCTATTTTGTATATATTTTCAAATATTTTGGACAAATTCAAAATATCTTATATATCATATATTTTTATTAAATCTAAAATATTTTAGTTTAAGTCGGGTTTCATTTCAATTCTCTAGATACCAAAGTTTCAAATCCATTCCTATATTCAATCAGTTTTGGTTTGGGCTCGATTCTTCGGAGTTGGATTATTTTCCCAGCTCTAGTTTTGTGTAAGAAATATAGTAGTGGATGCGTAAAACGTATATATACGGAAGTATTGTAATCCTCAGAATTGCAAAGTGTATAAGTCTCTAGAGTAAATGGTCGTTCACTATATGATTTCTCTGCATCTTCATGTCTATCAAACCTGCCCACCTTGGTTGTGAATATCATCCAGAATGTTTGCGTCTAACGTTAGTGTCGCCTTTAGCCGATGGTTGAGCTCGTGTGGTGTGGTCCGGATCGAAATATGCATGAACCCTGCTTTTTTAAAATTTCACAAACACCTATATTAGAGAATAATTGAAATGAGTATATGGATATGTTAAGATAAAGATGGAACCTACCTGGCCCACAAAACCGCGTAAGGTCCAACGAAATGACGTGCAAATATATCTACACATGTGTAGGAATATTTACTGTGAAACGTGTTTGCCAAGTAAGTTTTGTGGGAAGCAAGGAAGAGGTGAAGTCTCGTGATGTGAGACAACCCGAATGCTACATAAACTGCTTAGATAGATTTATCAAAAAAAAAACTGTTTAGATAGGTATTTGCTGAAGCATGTATGAATTTTCCTGCTTTAAAAAGCTTCAGATGATGATATAGTTCCTGAGAAATATAAATGGGAATGTAAGCTATAATATGGGTCGTAATCTCGATGGCTTGCTTTACAGGTGAGAACTTATTTATATCTTTATCTTCTTCATTGTACTGAGTTTTTTTTTTTTCAAAATATTAGCGAACATAAACACAAATGGTATCAGGTCACAGAGGATTACTGATAAGAAACCAGAGATGCCTCCCAAAAACGCAAAGCCCGGGTCACAACAGTCTGACGACACCTTCCTGCCTTCAAAATCAGTGAAAAGAACCTGTGGATTTGCCATTGTTGCAACCGGTATGTTAGACAGATCGACACTCACGAAAACCTCTTGAAGAAATATTGGTTACAATTCTCTTTGAGTCTATATATACAAAATTTGAGTATAGTTGTGGGAAGACTTAGAGCATGTTTAATGGGGTTTCTTAAAGAGGGTCTGTTAACGGGATTTAAGAGACGGTTCTTATTTAAGAGACGTCTCTTAACTTTTTTAGTTAAAAACTAAGAGACCGTCTCTTAAATCCCGCTAAGAGACTCTCCCTAAGAGATCCCCATTAAACATGCTCTAAGGATTTGTAGTTGGTGATGTCTGATGATATATTGAAGACAAAGTAGTGGGAAGCTAGGATTAAATGCAATAAATTTCAGCGGTTTCAGTATCAATTGAGTGGGATCGGAAGCGTTACTGGGACCCCGTGGAAGAGATGATGTTTGTTTGGGAAAAAACTACAGTCGCATAAGAGGAGAGAAGTAGACTTCATTAGATTGGACGTTGAGGCAAAAATACTTTTAAGAAAAATTACAGAGATGCACTCTATCAGAAACAATTATTTTAGGCCTTCAAAACCTACGGCCCACTTGGCTTAAAAGTGAGAAAACATTTATAAAATGGCATATTTAACACATGGCCCAAAACCATTCACGCATAAGAAACATAGCTACATGTTTTTAAAATTAAAAGGCGACGTGGCAGCAGGAAAATGCAGCAATGCTGACGTGGCACATCCTGGGAAGAGTAGATCCTACTTTATATATATAGATGTTTTTTTTGCATTATTTACTGTGTGGCCCTTAAAAAAAGTTTATTGTGTGGTCTTCCACACTTAATTATCAGCAATATTTTCATTACATGCATGATTTCTTAACATTTTGTAGATGTCAACGTCTTCTATTGGTGGTGAGTAATACAAATTTAACAACATCTTGCACAATATGTCATTCAGTCAACTACATGCATTCCAAAACAATTTATGAACAACCTTAATTGGTGGTGAATAATCAGAATGATTTCATAGTTGATATATTGATATATGGTCGTATAAGTGACTGGATCTGTCTAATGGCTTGAATAAGTTATTTTCATATTCACGGTATATATAGTTTACTTAAAACCATTTTATTTTGACAACATCCACCAATTTCATAAAACATGTTCAAAAGGTTAGTTTGAGCTAACCCCCGGGGGAATCAAAGTGTTTTACATGGGAAAATTTGGAAGTTTTCGCGCGAGCTTCTTTTGCAAGGAGATCAGCGCGAGAATTAAACTCACCATGAATAAAGGATAAAGAAAATAAAGTTAACAAAGAACATAGATGAAAAAATCGTCTCATTCTGAAGCCAAAGATGGCCAAAATTCTTCTTCCTCAATCAGCTTAACCAACTGCTGGCAGTCCGATTCGAAATGCATAGTATCTTGCCTCATACGGAGAGAGGTGCTCATTGCGCAGAGCAAAGAGATGAACTCTGCGTGGAGGGGAGAGAGGACTAGTTTTCTCCCGAATGAGCTCGAGGCCGAGTCCCTGTTTTCCAGCTCCATAATAAAACCACCAAAAGTAGTCTGATTGGCCGTCCAAGATGCATCCACTTGACATCTCGGTCTGTGCAACCCACTTGAATCCTCTCGGGACAAAGACTGTATTCCTCCCTCGCTCTTCCTACCTTTATAACTTCATGTGCGACAAACCATTCCTCGCATTCTTGATTAGCCTTTTGAAGAACGTCCATGGGAGTTACTTCTACTCCATTGAACAATTTATCGTTCCTTGCTTTCCTTAAGTACCACATGATCCATGGGAACTTGGTTAGCCTTTGTGTTGAGACTCCCCTTGTCTGTGCTTGGAGCAAAAAGAGATCAAAATTGTCATAGACCGAAGTACACATGAACTGTCCCAGAGAAGATGGGAGATATGATAAAGCCCACGTTTGTAGCGCAGGAGACACTCAAACAGAAGGTGATTTATGGACTCATCTTCACCTCCACATCGAGGGCACGATCGGTCATTACCACTGTGTCGATCGGACAGTCTGCTGCATACTGCAACACAACTTGTTAGACATTGCCAAAAAAAAGTGTTTGAGCTTCCTGGGTGCTCTCACATTCCACACCTTAGATAATAAGGGATTTATGCTTGGTTCCAGAACCCCATGTTCTCACGCATATATGGTTTAATTAAAAACAATTAGACTCGATTTATATTTGATTCAAATTTATAACGACGGTCTAATGGTTTATATTAAGATTTTCCATATATTTATTTAGGCGCTAAGGGGCAGTACATGATCTATGAGATATGATATATTGGGGGTTCATAAGTTTCAAAAACAAGAATGCTATATAAATGTTAAAATATTTGTAATTGGAAAAGTAAGTGATAAAGGCAACTTCAATCATGTAATTGATTTGTTGTATATAGCTATTGTGGTAAATTTCCAAGTATAAGAATGTTAATATTGAAAAAGCTCATCAATTTTATTCTCTTTAAGTAAATAATAATAATAGTTTGGGACGTAAATCAAGCCGATATTTAAGATAGTGGATAGTTTAAAAGATTTGCGTATCATATGCTTGGAAATAACAGAAAGATTTATCATCTAAGTTTAGTAGTACGACATATGCTCTACGTATAGGTGTTTCTTCTACACATACGGGCAAAAGTATTTTATACTTAGATATTAATACATGCATTACTAATTAAAATATTATAATAATAAATTATTATTTATTTATTTTATTTCAAACTTTTAACGTATTATAATTTCTTTTTAGAAAATTTCTTTCACTATATTTTATTATTAATAAATAATATTAGAAATCACTCACTCAATATTTTCTTTTCAACTATATAAAATTAAGAATTTTACTTGATTAATATTTAGTTATGTGTATTCTGTTTTTTTTTTTTAAATTAAACTTTTGTTGAATTATTTATTGGATAACAACAAAATATATATAAGATTTATCTTTTTATTTTAAAATATATTTTTAAGATTTTGGATAATCTTACTACTATTAATTTTAATCAATTATCTAATAAAAATTTTATTTTATTTTTTGGCTAAGATATATATTTTATTCATTAAAAGTTTAGACAATATTAACCAAATATAAATTTTAATGTAAAAGTTATAAGCTTATATATGTACTTAATAATAACGTTATTTATGGGAATAGAGTTTCAACGTCGACATCGAATCATATATGTCATATAGAAACTAGAATTCATAGCATGTCAAATTTAAAATATAAATGTTATCGTTTATACGATTAAATTTGATTGACAGATCCTCAGTGATATATTTGACATGCCACTAATCTCGTGAAGTGATATATTAATTGACTCAATTATTATGGTATGAACTCTATTTATTATTTTTATATATATCAGAGTAAACTTTCATCTACCGTATCACAATCTATGAACTTCAAAACAAATAAAGATTATGAGTGCTATGGATTTTATCTCTGATTTGAAGTCAAATTATATCTCTAAGATATAATCTTCCTTTGACTATGATTTTAACTTTATATTATCTATAAATTAAAAGTTATAGTTTTTTAATATATTCACCATGCGCAAAGCGCAGGTTATCACCTAGTATCTCTTATATATGCAAATATACTTCTTTAGTCAACTCCATAAATGTGTATATATGTTAATACTTCTCTTATCCAAAATAAAATATTTTTTGGCAAACATGGAAGATTTTTTTACTATAAGTTAAACGTAGGGTTGAAAATGAGACTTTTGTTGATAAAAGAGTTCTATAAATACAATTCTTCTTCACAGATCACTAGAAAATAATAGAACAGAGCAAAGTTTCTTCTTAGTACAACTAATATTAAAAGAATACAAAATGGGTATCACTAGAATTTCTCTAACTACTTTTCTTCTAATAGTATTGGCAATTTCGATTTCTTACAACGTTTCGGCACTGTCGGGTATGTTGCTTCTTACAATAGATGTTTTTATGTTTTAGCTATCTTTATTCATTTTAAGATCAATATTTATGTTAGTATAATTTTTATAAAGTATAGAAATATAGAATTAGTGGTAACAAATTTTATAATGTGTGTTTGGGTGTATATGTATATTTTTATAATTTTAAGAAGAAAACTTCATTGTTTGGATCTCTCCTATAAATTTGGTTTGGGTCTTTCCAGAGACTTAGATACTAAGATTAATCAAAAAAAAAATATAATGTTAATGACGAGTTGTATTTGTGCAGTGATCGATGCAGCAAAAAAAACTACTCTTTGTTTTCACCAATGTGGTGGAATATATGATGATCATGCATGCTTCACTGACTGCATACATAAAAAATACGATCATGGATTATGTATGAATAATCAATGCTGTTGCTTCAATGATAATTGATCAACTCTCGATCTTTGGCGAATTGGATTTGGTGTTTTGAAGTATTTACTTAAAAAATCGTTGTTGCTTTTCAACTTCTTGGTAATGAAATAAAAAATATGATTTATTATATTAGCGCTTTTGCAACCTAAAATAGTCAATAATCTAGTAACTGGAGTTGAGTCAAATCACTAGTAAAATAATTCTAATGAAAATCAACAGCTAGATGAATGAAAAAATGAACAAAATAATAAATAAGAATTCATTTGAAGAACTAAAAAATAAATAAAAAAAATTGTTCATTTTGTTCTTCATCGAAATTGAAGAGGAAATTTTTTCCTTATAAATTCATTTTCTTTAAATTCTTGGAGGAATGAATTTATAAAGAAAAATGGTGGGAGCAAAGATTCAACCTAACGGGTATAAAATCTAAGGAACAACAAGTTCACCATAATTTTTTCTTTCAACTTGGTCACCAACGTGTTCCCAAAACCAACGTTGCTTGGAGTCATTTTAAATGTCATGCCAACAATAGCACGTAGGTACACTCTTCACCGCCAAGATCCGCCCGGGGAATCTTCTGTGAACATATGATGATCATGCATGTTTCACTGACTGCACACATAAAGGGTACAGTACAGTACATAATTATGTGTGGATCATCGTTGTTGTTGCTTCAATCATAAGTGATCATACCCTCGATATTTGGCGAATTCGATTTGGGAGTTTAGAATATTACTTCTTCTTTTCTTTTGGTAAAATTTAGAATTTTACTTTTTAGATCGATGTTGCTTTTTCAACTTCTTGGAAATGAAACAGATTAATTAGTGTTTTGGTGGAATGTCTACGTTTTCTACTTAAAACATTGTACTTAAATCACTCAGTTACATACACTACAAGAAAACATACGCGTTACGATTGTACGTTGTTAATTCGACGTAAAAGGTCTTTTACGTCGAATTGACCTCGAAAACGTAATCGTCGTAAATCTTTGGTCGTAATTCACAAATCGACGTAAAGTCGTAAACTTTACGAGTAATAGTAATTCGTCGTAATGCTGAAACAACGTAATTCATCGTAAAGAACTCGTACAATTACAAGGATCATGTTCGAAGTAACAAATTAGTAAAAATTCGTTGTAAAGTAGAAGTAAATATTCGAAGTAAAGTAGTTGTTTATAAGAAGTAAAATTTACGTCTACTTAACATCAAATACATGTTATTTCATCGTAGAGTTTTACATTTATTTTACGTCGATTATTGTTTTATTTATATTAATATTTTAAAAAATTAATATTTTAAATAAATTTTAAAATTATAAAAGAATAATTTTAAATTCAGAAATAAAAACTGCTTAAATAATAAAAAAAATCATAATATTGTTATACATAAAAAACCCATAAAAATAAATATTATACATAAAATAAAAAAAACTTAGGGAAGTCCGTCTTAAAAAAAGTTATGGGTGTTGTTGGTCTGGTCCAAGTCTGCAACTTCATGTCCTGTAGGCTGCCTCGGTGGATGATGGATGTTGAGTCTCTCCCGTCTAACCCGTAACATCTCCTGCATCTACGGGTTTCCGCCGGCGGAGGAATTGGTGGTGGAAAGGCGGGAGAACGAGTACTGGATCCTGTCGGCTGAGATTCCTGAATAAATTATGAAGCCTAAGATGGACCCGAAGAAGAAGAACATGCAGGATCTCCTATCCTGAATGTCTGGCCGTAATGAGGTGGACCATGCTTCCTACGAACTATCTATTTAAAAAAAAAATATTTCAGTAAAACGTAAAAAATATAATAGTTATCTATAAATCACAAATTAACTAACATGTTTAAATTCTAAATTTTATATTTCACAATCTAAACTCTTAATATTCCAAACCTAATCTAACCACCTAAAACTAAACTAAAACTTAAAAAAAAAACTAACCTTGTGATCGAGAGGGAGCAGGTTGAGAGGAAGAGGCGTCGAAATAAGGAATTATTTAAGTCCATATATATATAGATTTAGTGATCGTCGTAAACGAGAAGTAAATTTACGAGCAATTAAAGAGGTCCTGCATATTTTTATGATGAATTAAAGAGGACGCATGTTTTAAAGTAAGTTTACGTTAAAATGAATTATGTTACTTCCATTTTACGTCAAATTTCATTTACTACGAATTAAAGAAGACGCGTGTTTTTGTTTTACTTCTACTTTATGATGAATTTTATTTACATCGAATTTTACTTCTACTTTATGATGAATTTTATTTACATCGAATTTAAGAGATCTCACATTTTTTTTTACTTCGAGCTTACGACGAACCTTGTCTGAATCCATAAACTTCCAAACCCTAAACCACAAACCCTATAACATCTTCTCTGTTTTACTTCAAACATCTTCTCTGTTTTACTTCAAACATCTTATATTCCTTCTCTTTTACTTCCATCAATTTTAAACTTTTTTCTATTTTATTTTTTAAAACATCTCATACTTCTTATATTTTGTTCTAACATCTCATTTTTCTTTTTCTAAACATCTTATACTCCTTTTTGCTAAAAATAAAATATTAAAAATAAATAAGATTAAATTTTTAAAGAAAAACATGCATTATTATTAGAGAAAACATAGATTATACATCATTCAGATCCATCACTTGAGTTCTCATCGATACATTTTTAATCACTGTCATAAAACTCATCTTCATTTCTATCATCAGTCTCATCATCAGGAAGATCTTCATAATTACGGTTATGTGGATCAATAAGAAGAATGTCGTCGGTTGGTTTGATATGGTACCTCGACTGCATCGACACACAAATCTTGTTGTAAAGGGGGCTTGTCTCCACCAATAATCTGATCTTGAGGTGTAACTTTGATGGCAGTCCACCAAGTAATACATGAATCTCTGATCCGTGGATAGGGGATGCAACTGACTTGCTCTGCTTGGGAAGCTGGTATGAAAGACTCAAATTTGTTGTATCTTTGTCAAGAGTGAACATCAACAACTCCAAATTTGTTTAGCCTAACACCTTGGTGAACGACGGGATCAAACCAATCACATTTAAAGAGGATACATTTCAGCTTTCAGTAACCCGGTGAATTCCACTTCGATTATATCTTGCAAAATCTCGTAGATATTCGTTTCACCTTTTACACATATTCCGTAGTTCCTTGTTGCCTGACATCTTCCATACTCGTAAGTATGAAAAGTAAAACCTCGTGTGAAATAAATGTGTGATGTGGTGATCTTTGCAAGCGGATCCTGAACTAATTCGAGAAACCATGTTGGATAATATGGATCGTCATAATCAACCTATATATAAAACAAAATAATACACGTTTTCACCAACCAAAACTCGTATAAATTGTTAAGTAATATAAAATAATTTATTGTAAATTCGATCTTAAGTTACAACTAATTTACAAGGAACAACCAATTCGACTGTAAGTAGACGTAAAAGTACGTCGATTTTACGATGAATTGAGTTATTCATATATTGACTGTTACTTTACGTCGAAAAGTGAATTCGACGTAAACTGCTCGTACATTCGAAGTAAATTTACGATGATTAATTTTTGACGTAAATTTCTGTAGTAACCCGTATATTTTTTCGTAGTGAATTTAAATTCAAGAGAATATCAAGATTAGATTATCTGTATTCCTAACCAATCATTGCTATGAAACTAAATATCTCAAATCATTTACGAGAAAGAGTCAGAACCTTCTTGTAAGAAAATGGACGGAGAGATGGCGACAAAACGCCCTAGCTCTGAGGGAAAACGTCATCATCGGTTGTGGAGGATTTATATGATAATTATGTAATTGCAGAGAGTTTTGAATACTAATTAGTTATTATATAATTAGGTTTTTGGGATATGTAGTAAAAGAAAAAAAATACATGAAAAACATAATTTTTAATTAACCTTAAATATTGTGGGCTTCTGAAAGAATCTAGACTAATCCTAAGTATATGATTAGCCTATTGATGAACTCTCTATGTATTCAAATGAGGTATAAATCGTAATTTGATATATGTATGGCCTCATAACTTTAGTCTCATGAAATTGTTTCGAACCGAAGCAATTAACTTCNATATATGTATGGCCTCATAACTTTAGTCTCATGAAATTGTTTCGAACCGAAGCAATTAACTTCCCAAAGTTCACTAACCACTAAACCATCTATCCGTATAAAAATGTTAAAATAATATATTTGTATAATTATATATCTGTATAGCATTTTAAAAGACATATATACCGGATAAGCTGTAATAAATAGAGTTGGTCACTTTATCCATTAAAATAAAGACAATTATCTTAAATAGCTTTTTTTAGTTTTTGTCACAAAAATAGTTTTCAAAAAATAAAAATAGTCTTCTAAAAAAACTATTTTGATCATTTTCTTTCTTAAAAACTATTTTTGTGAAAAACAAACTTAAAAAGACTATCTAAGGAAATTTCTATTAAAATAATTTGATTTGTTATTCGTTTTGATTCGTTCTAAATTTTTTGATAAATATAAAAATAATATTCTTTAAAAACGAAATAAATCACAAATACATAAAAAAATAAATAATTATAAACGCTTAAGCCCGTATGTGCGGATAAAACACCTAGTAAGCTTATTATTAAAGGTGAAGCAAAATAAATAAATAACCTTATAAAGGTCAATTATTTACAAGAGTATCATTTTGCATAGGTGTCATAATGATAATTTTTTCAGCCTCATTTGACCTTTACCCTTTCATTACTAGCCTATTTACTAATTATGTCTCTCGACTACCAAATTATATTACATTTGACCATATTTATGTTGTAATGTTTTTTTGCATTATTTACTGTGTGGCCCTCTAAAAAGTTTATTGCGTGGTCTTCCACACTTAATTATTAGCAATATTTTCATTACATGCATGATTTCTTAACATTTCGTAGATGTCAACATCCTCTATTGGTGGTGAATAAATACAAATTTAACAACATCCTGCACAATATGTCATTCAGTCAACTACATGCATTCCAAAACAATTATGAACAACCTTAATTGGTGGTGAATAATCAAAATGATTTCATAGTTGATATATTGATATATGGTTGTATAGGTGACTGGATCTGTCTAATGGCTTGAATAAGTTATTTTCATATTCACGGCATATATGGTTTACTTAAAACCAATTTTTTTTTTACAGCAACCACCAAATTTCATTAAACATGTTTAAAAGGTTAGTTTGAGCTAACCCTCGGGGGAACCAAAGTGTTTACATGGGAAAATTCAAAAGCTTTCGCGCGAGCTTCTTTTGCAAGGAGATCAGCGCGAAAACTAAACTCACGATGAATAAAGGATAAAGAAAATAAAGTAAACAAAGAACAGCGATGAAAAAAATTGTCCCATTCTGAAACCAAAGATGGCCAAAATTCTTCTTCGTCGATCAGCTTAACCAATTGCTGGCAGTCAGATTCGAAATGCATAGTATCTTGCCTCATTCGGAGAGAGGTGCTCATTGCGCATAGCAAAGAGATGAACTCTGCGTGGAGGAGAGAGAGGACTTGTTTTCTCCCGAATGAGCCTGAGGCCGAGTCCCTGTTTTCCAGCTCAGTAATAAAACCACCACCAAAAGTAGTCTGATTGGTCGCCCAATATGCATCCACTTGACATCTCGGTCTGTGCAAATACATGAAAAACATAATTTTTAATTAACCTTAAATATTGTGGGCTTCTGAAAGAATCTAGACTAATCCTAAGTATATGATTAGCCTATTGATGAACTCTCTATGTATTCAAATGAGGTATAAATCGTAATTTGATATATGTATGGCCTCATAACTTTAGTCTCATGAAATTGTTTCGAACCGAAGCAATTAACTTCCCAAAGTTCACTAACCACTAAACCATCTATCCGTATAAAAATGTTAAAATAATATATTTGTATAATTATATATCTGTATAGCATTTTAAAAGACATATATACCGGATAAGCTGTAATAAATAGAGTTGGTCACTTTATCCATTAAAATAAAGACAATTATCTTAAATAGCTTTTTTTAGTTTTTGTCACAAAAATAGTTTTCAAAAAATAAAAATAGTCTTCTAAAAAAACTATTTTGATCATTTTCTTTCTTAAAAACTATTTTTGTGAAAAACAAACTTAAAAAGACTATCTAAGGAAATTTCTATTAAAATAATTTGATTTGTTATTCGTTTTGATTCGTTCTAAATTTTTTGATAAATATAAAAATAATATTCTTTAAAAACGAAATAAATCACAAATACATAAAAAATAAAAAATGGATATCCGCTCCTCTCAGACTTTTATACATATATGTATATATATATATAATTAAATATAGAGTTTTAAATGTATAATTTTGTATACTTATTATTTTAACATATAATTTTATAGAAAATTACTTATAAAATATTAAATTAAGAAAATAATATCTTTATAGAAAAATATAATTTTTAAAAAAATATTTCTTTTATAAATTTTTTTTTATAAAACATATAGTTTCATTAATATTTACCTTATATTTTATATTTTGTAAAAATATTCTTAAAACAAATTTGTTTGGTATTTTAGATTTGTTTGTATTGAACAAAGTGGATAATGTATCCGTAAATAAAATTCGTAGATATTTATAATTTTTTAAAATATCTATATATTCTAAAGAAAATAAATTAAAAATTAAATTTTTATAAAATATAAAATAAATCACAAATACTAAAAAGATATTACATAATTTGCTTCTTGCCCACCCATAGTAATAAGAAAAGTGGAATCAAGAGTCTTCTTGAACTTTTTTCTTTTATTCTAAATCTTTCTAAACTTACTATAATCCTTCCTTTTTGTATAATGTTTTGGACATATACATAATATTAAAAAATAGTTATTTTTAAAATATTGTTATTTTTAAAATATTATTAAAATATAAATTAAAAATTATTAACTAAAAGTTATTGACTAGAATTTTTGTAATAAAATAAAAACTATATTAAAATAAAAATATTTTATATATTAAAACATTAAAAACTCACTAAAACATCATATATTTATATATTAAAAAAAACTGAGGGAGTATTTGATTTGAGGCTTGAAAGGTATTTCATCACTATTGGCGGTACAGCCAAATTGTACAGTAATCTTTGCGCTTGCCAGCTAATATAATACCCAAAACTAGGATCGGATCTGCGCCTTGCGAGGGATGAGAAGAAAACTAAATATTTCAAATTTTAGCATATAGAAATATATTCTTAGAAATTAATAATATCAGTTTACAAAAAGATGCGTACAACTTGATTACAAAGTAATTAGAAATTTTTAAGTAATATAAAGAACTTTATGCCTTTAAGATGGTTGAGGAATGACTAAAGCACTCATATCCTCTTGTCTTATATAAGTCGATATGAAGTGTTGATGAGAAGATTTTCGTAATAATAGCTAAATAATTGGATGATATTTAGCGTGTCAATCACTCTGTAATTAAAACATAATTGTGACTATTTGCCATATATATGTCCTTGATAGGTGTTGCAATGAAACGTAGCCATAACTTGCGTAATCACCCATAAATAATTACCATATATAAGGTATGCACTGTGTATTCGAAGTATATAATATAGTTAATGCTATATATTTTTGTTCCTAAAATAAAAAATACCCTAATTGTTGTATATATGGAAGGGGCCGATTTTTCTATAAATTAGGCTAGATTCAGTCTTATTTTCTTGCATAAATTAGTATCAAATAGTTAACCAATTTCAAATCGGCTCGCTACTGTTCAATTATTTCAGTTTGCGGTAATAACCGTTAAACACATAATGACTGTTTCACTGAGACCAATGATATTAAGAAAAGTTGGATATTATTGTAAAGAAATGTTCTTGGTGAACCATAGTAACCTACTAAGAATCATCATGAAGGCATGTCAATCATCAATAGAGAAATCATTTCTGGAATGTAGAAGTCTAATTACCATCAAGTTTACATGAGTATCACATAATGCTTAAATAAATTGGTAGTAGTATACTCTGGAATGTATTTGTTCTTGTCCATGGATAGAAACAAAGTCATGGATTAGACCAGTTCATGTGTTTAGGTGAAATGTTTTAATGGTCTACTATTGTCGTTGCAAGCAAAGGTGGAGAAATTTCAATTATATGGCTGTGATGCAGTTAGTTGCAGGCGTAGGTGAGAGTACTCGGTGAGTCAACTATATATTTGAATTTTTAACAGATGCGAAAAGTAATTGTAAAATAGAGATATTTTAATAGTAGGTAATATTATTAAACAGTCCAACGAAAATTAGTAGGTTGAATGTTAATAGCATTAGATGTAAGTACTCTAGCAAAGGAAGGGTATATAGCTAGATAGGCTGAGGATGATTGTCATGCTGACACCTCACCAAAATGGCAGTGTTGTAAATATATTACAAATTTAAGGTTACTCTTTTAATTTGCTTCTCTTTTAATAATAAGGGGATAGCAAATACTAATAACAAAAGAAACCTTGACTGTCATGCAAATCCATTCAACTCCATAAATGTGAATATATAATATTTACATACAAATATATTTTAATACTTCTCTTACCCAACTTTTTTTTTTTTTGGTCAAAATGTTAAGATCTTACCCAACTTTTACTAAATATGGAAGATTGTGTTGATGGAAAATAAATGCAGGGTTGAAAATTGAAACTTTCCTTGCCAAAAGAGTTCTATAAAAACAATTCTTCACGGTTAACTAGAAACAATAGAAGAGAACAAATTTTATTCGTACTACTACTAGTACTCTAAAACTATACTTAATGGGTATCACTAGAATCTCTCTAACTCTTTCTCTGCTAATAGTATTAGCAATTTCAATGTTTTACAACAACATTTCGGCCGTGTCAGGTATGTTGTATCTTACGAATGATGCTTCTACCTTTCAGTTATCTTTATTCATTTTAAGAACATTAACTTTAATATAGTTTCCCTATAAATTTTATATAGAACTACTCATAGAAAATTGTATACTATGTGCATAAATGTATATGTAGATTCTTAAAAGAACTTTGAGAGAGAAAAATATTATTTGGACATGTAAATATAATTATAATATTAACATGGAGTTGTATATGTGCAGTGATCGAACCAGCAAAATTACCTACTCGTTGTTTTCACCAATGTGGTGGAATATATGATGATCATGCATGCTTCACTGACTGCATACCCAAAGGGTACGATCATGGAATGTGTAGGAATGGTCGTTGCTGTTGCTTCAATGATAATTGATCATACTCTCAATATTTGGCGAGTTGGATTTGGGATTTTAAAGTGTTTACTCTTTGTTTTTCAACTTCTTGGTAATGAAATAAAACATTATTTATTAAATTAGCTCTTTTGCAATCTAAATGTTTTCTTGGAAGGTCTCTGTTTTGTACTTAAAATAGTCGATATTGTAATAAATAGAATTGACTCAAATCACTCAATATGTTAGTTTAAATTAAAGAGAATCTCAAGATTAAAGTCTTAAGCTAATTAAAATTTGAACCAATAATAGCACGCCATGCCACTACACTCTTTAACTAATTAAAATCCCGTTGACAAGATCACGTCGTTCTTCCCGCCACCGAAATCCGCCGGATGATTCTTCTGTGAGACCGTTTCTTCTGTCTCGAGTTAATCGGTGTTCGTTCTGTTTTGTAAAAGATGTTACCTCTTTTGCGTCAGTAACTTTTGTCTTGTGTTATAACTTATAAGAATGGGTATAGTCGATAGATCATTATCTTGGTTTTTCTTTTTTTTTTTCTTTCAAATTTAATAGATCATTCTTATTTAAGATGAAAATTGAGAAGTTCTATAATCGATAATATGTTCGTGTTATTGATGTAAGACCTGAAGGTCTGTTTATATACAAGCTAGAAGATCCGAAAACATATCGAGACTAGGAATAGTAAATACAATCAAGATAAGGATAAGCTAAATAGATAACTCTAAACTATATTGGAGTATATCGTAATACCCCCCCTCAAGTTGGAGCATACAAGTTTCGAATGCCCAACTTGTAGAGAAAAATGTCGAATTCCTTTCGTCCTTGTGCCTTGGTTAGTATGTCCGCGAGCTGATCTTTAGAAACTACGTGTTTTGTTTCGATAGTGCCATCAAT
>MU108747.1:0-23106 GCA_012274485.2 Sinapis alba | reverse complement strand
CAGGACTATGATCACTTGTGTTTTAAAAAGCGTGACCCCAGCCAACAAATTTATCTGGTAAACCTTTGCGCCTAGTGAACAGGCTACCTTACCGCTACTTTTTATTTTTGTAATGTTATATGATTTTTTACAGGGAACGAATACAGATAAGCCCCCATGAGATTGCGACTTGTCCAGACACAACCCAGAGCATGTACTGCCAACTGCTTTGTGGGCTTATACAAAGAGGAAATGTATCTCGTCTTGGTGCACCATTTGCTTCTTCCTTCCTCAAAGTAATCAACTTCTTGGGAGATCACTGGAGTGAGTTATGCTCCAACATACGGACAGGTCGTGTCAGTGACTGGATCAAAGACGCTCAGTGTGTTTCAGGGATCAGTAAGTTCCTCACCGCTCCAAATCCAGAACTAGCTAGCATAATCGAGCGAGAATGCACTAAAAAATCATGGGAGGCAATAGTGAGGAGACTATGGCCAAATGCAAAATGCATTGAAGCCGTTGTTACCGGGTCTATGTCACAGTATATACCAATGCTAGAGTTCTATGGTGGTGGTCTTCCTGTGATTTCATTATTTTATGGTAGCTCTGAATGTTTATTTGGTCTCAATATAAATCCTCTGAGCAAGCCTTGTGATGTGTCTTACACCACCGTTCCAAGTATGGCTTACTTCGAGTTCTTAGAGGTCAAGAAAGATCAAGAAGCTGGTCAAGATCCCTCGGTGAACCCTGTGGTCATCGATCTTGTTGATGTTAAAATTGGTCATGATTATGAACCTGTTGTCACAACATTTTCAGGTAAGTCTCTATATGAAAATAAATGTCGTTTTGAAGATTATAAAAAACAAAATAGACATTTAAAATAGTTTTCTCATTAAGATGTGTATATAATCTACAGGTTTGTATAGGTACCGTTTGGGAGATGTTTTAAGAGTTACGGGTTTCTACAACAACGCGCCACAGTTTCACTTCGTGGGAAGAAACAAGGTTGTTCTGAGCATCGACATGGACAAGACCTACGAAGAAGATCTCCTCAACGCAGTTACAAACGCAAAGCTTCTCCTCGAGCCACATGAGCTAGTGCTCATCGATTTCACTAGCCGTGTAGACTTCTCCTCGTATCCAGGACACTACGTGCTCTACTGGGAACTAGGGAGCAAAGTCAAGGACAAGAAACTCCAGCCAGACCCGAAGGTTTTGGAGGAATGCTGCTTCACCGTTGAAGAGTCTCTAGACTCTGTGTACAGAAAAGGACGAAAGAATGATAAAAACATTGGACCACTTGAGATTAAGGTTGTTAGGAGAGGCGCGTTTGATGAGCTTATGAACTTCTTCGTGTCTCGAGGTACTTCTGTGAGTCAGTACAAGACGCCGAGATCAGTGAAGAATGAAGAAGCCTTGAAGATAATGGAGGCGACCGTTGTTTCCAAGTATTTTAGCCGGAAAATTCCGTCTTGGGAGTTACATGAGCTGCATTCTAGTCGATAAAACCGCCGTTGCTTTGTGTGTGGAGGAATAATAAATAAATAGAAAAACAATAAATAAAGTTTTTTTTTGTAACAAATCTGTAATCGAATACAATAAGTCCATCACGGGCGTAGAGTTATGTTCAACAAATCGTCTTTTTCAGTTGTTGTTGACAATCTTATGTAACATCATTTTAGAAGATTAACACGACAATCATATAAATTTAATATAATATTTAATTTATTGAATTAGTATTAGTCTAATGTTAGTGAAAATGGATAACACTAAAATATTAGAAAATATATTAATATTTTCTTCCAATCCCATATTCTTTTATGTCCTTTTTAATAAAAAAATCTGATTGTATATGAAAGCATGATTATTATAGATTTTAAAGAGAGTCTCACAAAAATAAAAGACGTCTGTTAAATAAAAAATTAAATATTTTTTAGTTTTTTCTAATTAAAAATTTATTTATTTTTTTTATTTTTTTAAGAGATCCTCTCAAAGAGACTTAATAATCATGATTTAGTGATTTAGAACCCAAAATAAATGAGTCGGAGGGAGTCGTCGTGTTTCGTTGACTCTCACATGACGAAACGACAGTGTTTTGCATAGATTGAGACGCTATTCTGTGGATGCGGACCTACGAAACCTAGAGAACTGAGGGGCCCTACTTTAGAAATCCAACGGCTGCTACTCTTCCGAACACGTCACCGTTTCCGCGAAAAAAAATTCAACCCACAGATCATTTCACCATCAGTGAACGGAGAGAGATTTCGCCATCAATCTGTATTCAAAGAAAACTCCGGCGAAGATGTTTCCACCGGAGCTGCAGCCGCGGCTGTTCCGGCCACATATATCCTCCACCTCCTCCTCAAATGAACCAGCTTCTTCTTCTCCCAATTACACTCTTCACATGAGTCCTGGCTCAACCAGAAACTCCATCGATCGTCGAACTAATGCTGCTACTTCGAGATCCAACAACTCTCGATTCACTCCTTCCTCCTTCGCATACAATGGACGGATCGCTCTTGCTCTCGTCCCCTGCGCTGCCTTCCTCCTCGACCTCGGCGGAGCTCCGGTCATCGCTACTCTCACCGTCGGTCTCCTCATCTCCTACATCGTCGACTCTCTCGACGTCAAGCTCGGAGCGTTCCTCGGGATATGGATGACGCTGATCACAGCTCAGATCGCCTTCTTCTTCTCCTCTTCTCTCCTCTCCTCCTTCAACTCCCTCCCTCTCGGCTTGCTCGCGGCGTTTCTCTGCGCCGAGACCACGTTCCTCATCGGATGCTGGACTTCGCTTCAGTTCAAGTGGCTTCAGCTGGAGAATCCTTCGATCGTTGTCGCTCTCGAGCGTCTCTTGTTCGCGTGCGTCCCTTTCACCGCCTCTTCGTTTTTCGCGTGGGCTACAATCTCCGCCGTCGGGATGAACAACTCCTCGTCTTACTACTTCCTCGTGTTCGCTTGCGTCTTGTATTGGCTTTTCGCGATTCCTAGAGTTTCCTCGTTTAAGTCCAAGCAGGAGGCTAAGTACCATGGAGGAGAGATCCCTGATGATAGCTACATCCTCGGACCTCTCGAGAGCTGTTTCCTTTCACTGAATTTGATCTTCATGCCGCTTCTCTTCCACGTGGCTTCACATTACTCTGTCATGTTCTCATCAGCTGCTTCTGTCTCCGATTTGCTGCTCCTCTTCTTCATCCCTTTCCTCTTCCAGCTCTACGCCTCCACGAGAGGTGGTCTTTGGTGGGTTACCAAGGATTCCCATCAGCTGCAGAGCATTAGGATTGTAAATGGGGCCATTGCCATGGTTCTGATTGTCATCTGTTTGGAGATTAGAGTTGTTTTTCGCTCTTTTGGGAAGTATATACAAGTGCCACCTCCATTGAACTACCTTCTGGTGACCACAACAATGCTTGGTGGTGCTGCTGGCGCTGGTGCTTCAGTTCTTGGAATGATCTCTGGTGGTCTTAGCTCAGCCTTTTTCACTGCTTTGGCTGTGATTGTCAGTTCTGCGGGAGCTATCGTTGTAGGATTTCCACTTCTGGTAAGTATTTCACTTCCAATTTTTATCGCTTTGAAGTAAAGCATGTGTCCATCTATGAAAGCTGACACCTTGGATTCTGTTAGTTGCCTCATTTGTATAGTAACAATTGAATTTTCACTCTGGTTATCTTGCAGTTTACTCCTCTTCCTGCAGTCGCTGGGCTTTATTTTGCTCGTTTCTTTACGAAGAAAAGTGTGCCCTCTTACTTTGCCTTTGTTGCGCTTGGAAGCTTAATGGTTATATGGTTCGTAATGCATAACTACTGGGATTTAAACATATGGCTAGCCGGCATGTTCCTCAAATCATTCTGTAAGCTTATAGTGGCTAACATTATCATAGCCATGGTCATCCCTGGTCTTGTTCTTCTCCCATCAAAATTTCACTTCCTGACTGAAGCTGGTATGGTGGCCCACGCATTATTGCTGTGCTACATTGAGGACCGCTTTTTTAATTACTCAACCATATACCATTATGGAATGGAAGACGATGTGATGTACCCTAGCTACATGGTTATCTTGACGACGCTAGTTGGACTGGCTGTGGTGAGGAGGCTGTTTGCTGATCAACGAATTGGATCGAAGGCAGTCTGGATCTTGACTTGTCTGTATTCAGCAAAGTTGGCTATGCTCTTCCTTTCATCAAAATCAGTTGTATGGGTGTCTGCAGCTCTACTGCTGGCTGTTTCCCCTCCCTTGCTGCTATACAAGTATGTAATAGGCATTTTGACTTTTACAGATATCATCTCACCTTGAATTTTAACATTGATTTTATTTGACTCTGTTGGTGGAATGTGCAGGGAGAAGTCGAAATCTGCCTCTAAAATGAAACCATGGCAAGGTTATGCTCATGCCGTAGTGGTTGCTATCTCTGTTTGGTTTTGCCGAGAAACGATATTTGATGCTCTACAGTGGTGGAATGGAAGACCACCATCTGATGGCTTGCTTCTTGGTTTCTGCATCGTTTTAATTGGTTTGGCTTGTATACCAATTGTTGCCCTCCACTTTTCGCATGTCCTGGTATGTCTGTTTACTATTTGCATGTTTCGTTTGTTGTATCATCCGTCTGATTATCTAAAAAGGAACAATCTTCCATTTATGATCCAAGCCAGTTATCATTGCTACCTAGGAAAGTGTTCTATAAGATTCTTAGGTGACCGAAAGTTAGCAGCATTTCTTTAGCAAGCCTCTAGTTCTAGGTTCCTATGTGGTCATTTAACATGTTATGAGTTTGTCTACTACGCTCAGAGGTTACATCATAGAGTTAAATAAAGCATGAGAAGAAGAATATTTAAAATTGTTTCTTAACCTCTATTCTTGAGAGTACTCATGTTTTAAACCTTCAATTAAAGTTCACGGAGTGGTAAGACTGTACGTAGATGGAGTCGCTAAGGTCTTAATTTTAAGAGTACAATTACTATTTTTAATTTTACCACTCATGTTGCTTAACGCTGATAGGACAATTTTCGTTTTTTTGCAGGCAGCTAAGAGAAGCTTGGTATTGGTAGTGGCAACTGGATGCATGTTTATTCTGATGCAGCCACCGATGCCTATGACGTGGAGTTACCATTCAGAAATGATCAAGGCCGCTCGTCAGTCAGCTGATGACATTTCTATCTACGGATTCATGGCATCCAAACCGACTTGGCCGTCTTGGTTGTTAATTATGGCGCTCCTATTGATTCTTGCTGCTGCGACATCTCTAGTCCCAATCAAATACGTGGTAGAACTGAGAGCATTTTATTCCGTTGCCATGGGTTTAGCTCTTGGTGTTTACATATCTGCAGAGTTCTTTCTACAAGCCGCTGTTCTACACGCTCTGATTGTTATAACGATGGTGTGTGCCTCAGTTTTTGTCATCTTCACCCATTTTCCATCTGCCTCAAGCACAAAGCTGCTTCCCTGGGTGTTTGCTCTTCTCGTGGCTCTATTTCCTGTGACATATTTGTTAGAAGGGCAGGTCAGAATTAAAAATGATCTCGGGGATAATGCTGCCTGGGGTTGGGATGCAAGGGAGGAGGATAAGAAAGTCACAGCAATGTTGGCCATTGAAGGTGCAAGAACATCTCTTCTAGGTCTCTATGCAGCGATCTTTATGCTCATAGCTCTCTTGATTAAGTTTGAGCTCACTTCGCTTTTGCGTGAGAAAGTCTCTGAGACTGGTCAGTCAAAAACCCAAGGCGGTGCAAGGGGAATGTTCCCAACACGAACGAGGTTGATGCAGCAACGCCGGGCCACCTCAATCCAAAGCTTTGCAATAGAGAAAATGTCGGAAGAAGGAGCGGCCTGGATGCCTGCGGTTGGTAACGTTGCCACCATCGTGTGCTTTGCCATATGCTTAATTCTCAACATCCACATCTCCGGCGGCTCAAGCCAAGCGATCTTCTTCCTGGCTCCTATCTTACTTCTCCTGAACCAAGACTCTGATCTCTTATCCGGGTTCGGCGACAAACAGAGATACTTCCCGGTTACACTAGCTATATCAACATACTTGGCTTTATCCTCTCTGTACGTTGTATGGGAAGAAGTTTGGTTCGGTGGGAACACAGGTTGGGGAGTAGAAATTGGAGGGCGTGAATGGTTCTTTGCGGTGAAGAATCTCGCTCTCTTAATACTCACAGCACCAGGTCACATTATATTCAACAGGTACGTGTGGAGTTACAGCACTAAAAACTCAGACCCGTCGCCGATGCTGACTGTGCCACTTAGCTTTGCAGCAGTGGTAATAACGGACGTGTTTCAGGTTCGGCTTTTGGGAGTTTTAGGAATTGTTTACTCAGTGGCTCAGTATGTGATATCTAGGCAGCAACATATGAAAGGGATGAGATATATTTAGTATGTTTCAGCCCTTTCTTGACCCTCTTTTTTGTTTCTCAGTTGATGCATTGGTAATTGCAAAGATACATTTACAGGATTTATTACTCTATGGTCTTCTTACAAACAAATCTTAGTTTGTGTAACAACTGTGAATCATACCAAACCAAACCATTAAACTGCACTGGCTACACAACAAAGTCGAGCGAAGAAGCTAACACTGGTTTGTGCTCATATTTAATTATAAATCTGAGGTTTATATCATTAAAACCCAATAAAAAGGTTCAACGTCTTTTATCATCACATCGAGAGTAGTTTTTTTAGTATTTGAAAATTAAACATAATACAATCACAAGACAAGAATCCATATTGTGAACATGAAACAAAAGCCATTATAACATCTCTAGAAAGCACAGTATCCGAAGAACAAAAGCACAAAGGTTCCTTTTATTTTATTACCACCGTAAACAGAATGAAAACCCAAACTCAAACCGTGAGGACAAGCTTCCTTTTCTTTCTCTTCAGTGGCTGGCTAATTTGAGAGTGTTGGCCTTGTCTTGTAGTGTACCAAGCAGACTCTCGAAACTCTTTTTGAACGAGTCTACACCTTCTTCTTCCAACTGTTCTCCCACTTTGTTCCAGTCTATTCCCAGCTTCTCCAGTGCACTGTAAATCCCTTCTGCTTCTGACACGTTCGCGTCAATCGTCCTCTTCACGGTTCCATGATCTATGAATGCTTCCAGTGCTTGATCCGGCATGGTTGACACCTTAACCCCCAATATAAAAAAAGAAACACTTGTTTACAAAGTCTAGAGCCTATGAATACTTCCAATACTACAGCCTTTGATCATTATAGACTAAATATTAAACAAAAAAAAAGTGACTCACAGTGTCAGGTCCAATGAGAGGAGCGACGTATAAGGTGTCAGAGTAAGCTGGGTTCTTAACACTTGTTGATGCCCAGAGAAGCCTCTGCTTCTTGGCACCTTTCTTCACCAGAGCCTCCCATCTTGGTCCTGAGAATTTCTTCTGGTACAACTTGTATGCTAACGCAGCTTGAGCCACAGCTGCCTGTAAGAGTCACATTATCCCAGTGTCATACTCAAATAACAAGTGACGGTGTGAAAGATTGTCATTGATGAACCTATCTTTACCTTGCCACGGAGGTCTAGGGCTTCTGGGGTACCAATTTTCTCAAGCATCTTGTCCATGAGAGTATCCACTCTACTGACAAAGAAGGATGCAACACTGGTAACTCTTGAGAGGTCATCAAGTCCAGACGCTTCTAGGCCATCCAAATATGCATCGATCACAGCTTCGTATCTGGCTATTGAGAATATAAGCTGTGAAACAGAACATAACAAGACCACATGAGAAAGAACATTTTATTTTGAAGTCCTTCAGCACTTTGCAAATATCAAGACACTGAAAAAACGAAACACTTACAGTGACATTGACACTTATTCCAGAAGCAATGACATCCCTGATGGAAGGAATGCATGGAGCAGTAGCAGGGATCTTAATGTATACGTTACGACGGTTAACAACCTTGTGAAGATATTTAGCAGCTTCAACAGTACCATTGGTATCATCAGCAAGCCTAGGTGAGACTTCAACAGAGACATATCCATCCTCAGCTTCTGTCTGGTCATAGATTGGCTCAAAGAGCTTGCAAGCATCTTGAATATCCTTCACCACTAGCTCCCAGTACGCGCTTTCAATGTCTTTTCCTGATTCCACAAGTGTCCTAATAAAGTTTCCAACCAAAATAAAAAAACAGAATAAAACGAAACATCAGCCATAAAACTACACACTAAAGAGACATAAGAAGCAAAAAACGAAACTCAAATTACGATATGATTCTAATACTGCCAAAAAGAAGCATGCATCCATGTTATAGTAAAGGAGTACCTGAACTGATCATTATAAGCATTTGAAGTGGAGATGGCTTTCTGGAAGATCTGCAAAGTTTTTTACACAGTGAAGGGGTTTAAGACAAAATGAAAAACCACATAGTAAAGCAAAGCCAAAACACTTAGAGATGGTAATGAAAGTTACCGCAGGGTTGCTAGTAACGCCACGAACACCACGGGAAATGAAGGGGAGAAGATCAGTGACGGGACGGCAAAGATTGTCATACCAAGGACTCTGGCCTTCCTTCTCATATAGATCATGAAGTGTAGTTCTCTTTGCAGCACTTCCATTACCACCAGAGGCCGAACACCTCACACTGAAAATATCAACCAAAGTAAAACAAAGAGACAATCATCAGTAAAACGAGATTCTGAAGAGAAAGGAACATATAGGTCTAAGGCTTGTCTTAATCCATCTTATCAAAAAAGTTAATTACTTTCTACTTCCGATTAAACTATATAGTCTAAGGCTTGTCTTAATCCATCTTATCAAAAAGTTAAGTACTTTCTAGTTTCTACTTGAGCGATTAAAACAAAGTCTACAAAAGGAACCAACTTGAGATTCGAGACACGTTTCCAACACCATAGCGAGAAACAGAGCATACAGAGAGACAAGGAACATGCATAGATAGATAGACTTACAAGAGGGAAGGTCTGGAGAGTTGGTTGTAACGAAGGGAAAGATGAGAAGAAGAGGAAAGCTTAGCGTTTAAACTGCGGAGGTTGACGAAAGATCTGGGTAAGACGGAGGAGGAGGAAGAAGATCTGGTGGAGTTGGTAGAAGTGGCGGGTGTAAGGTTTGCGAGATTGGAAATGGAGGAAGCCATTTGGAAAATACGAAAGTGATGTTCTTTGGTTTGATCGGAGGATAAAAACAAAGGAAGAGGTGTGGGGTTGGTGAGAATCGTGAGAGTTAGGTGGAGAACGCAAACGACGAATTAATTCTAATATAACATGATGAATGGGATATCTATAGATGCTAACAGTTGACCATTCACACGTCCCAATGATGTCATTTTTTCATAAAAGCATGTTAGTATATTAATAATAATAGTTGTAATCCATAGAGCTAAGCTAATGGTGTCTTATGATAAACATGAGAGGTTGCTTCTTTAGTCTTGAAATATGAGTGGCTGTTGTCAGTTTGCAAGGGTCACGGGGACTCTCCGACTTTGGCTTTTGTTTGTGCCATCAGGACACCTGAGTAAGGTAACCTAGGGGTGTTACGGGTCAGGATACAATCGCTTAAAAGATCAAACGTTTATTTTTTTTTCTCTATTAACAATGTTAGAAGAAGAAAAATAGGATTACAATCAAACTATACATTGTCTCCACTTTTCAAGTATGCAACTCATTGTGGTAAATACAGCCTTTAATTGTGATGCTTAAGCCTAGAAAGTTAAAGGTATGTCAAATACATAGGAAAAATAGGAGTTGATAATTGAATAAACACAGACTATGATCAGAGTCTTTCACCATCATCACCATCATCATCATCATCAAAAAATAGAGCTGCTCGAGTACACGTTTAATAAATATCACAAGTTTTTATTATTCAGCAACAAACAAGACAATCTTTGCTCTAAATTTGCTGGAATATGGAAAAAGAAAAGAAGAAAGAAACAGATGAAGCTGACTGTTTTGCTTTTTTTTTTTTATTCATCAACCAATGAGTAACTTGTTCTCTTCCAAGAAGCTGTAGGTTGGTACTTCCAGGTTATAGGGTGCAGGACCTTTCCTTATCCTTCCAGAGATATCATAATGCGAACCATGACACGGACAAAACCAACCACCGTAATCACCAGCATTAGGCAACGGTATGCATCCCAAGTGAGTGCAGACTCCTACCACCACTAGCCATTCCGGATTCTTCACCCTGACCGCATCTTCTTGTGGGTCTCTCAGAGTTCCAAGATCCACACTATTCGCCAGCTTGATGTCGTCTTCCGTCCTTCGCCTGATGAAGACAGGCTTCCCACGCCACTTCACTGTAACAGTAGTTCCCGGTTCGATGCTACCGAGGTCAACCTCGAGGGATGCAAGGGCAAGGACATCTTTACTTGCGGACATGCTGACAATAAGCTTCAGAACAAGAAGGCGAAGAACAGAGGCATAAACAAACCTCCCGCCAGACAAGACAAAATAAGCGAAGGCACGCTTGCTAGGGTCACCAGGTGGGTAACGCTCATGGTTGTGGTCATCATACACAATCTTTGAGTTAGGTGTCTTGACAGCCTCCACGGTGGCTGGTTCAGAACCAAAACCTACCCCATTCCCTTGAGTAAGGCCTTGAGAAGAGAAACCTGAAAAAAAAATAGCAAGAAACATTAATGCATTCACATCAATCAAATCAATTAAAAAAATTTAGGTCAAGTATCCTAGAACAATTAATACAACTCCAGTAATGAATAAGCAAAAGTAAATAAAAACGGAATCTGTGTAGTAAGAATAATGAAGGAGTACAAAAGAATCAGTGAAAATTCTTAATGACAAGAAGCTGTATAGTATTACAAAATGCTTTAAACACACACACAAAAAAAGAAAAACTCAAAAGCCAAGAAGACTGCAGACATAACTCATTGGTTACCAAAGTTATAAATTTCGGAGTGAAAGCTCCTGAATCCTGAGCATGCCTTTTAACAGCTATAGTAAACCAAGTATGACATTAAAACATCATATCCATGGATACACAAAGATCAAAACTTTAGAAAGCAAGAAGGCCAGTGTGAATCAAACTATGGATAACGCTGTCTAAAAATTGTACAGCGGGAGACATATTGGGAATGGGAAGCTGATAACCTCAGAACTAATAAATTCATATACGATTCAAAATAACTGAAAAAATGTTCCATTTTGCTATACGAAAGAAGCAATCATAAAAGGGAAAGCTTTTCCAGCAGAATGAGAGGAAAATGGGTAAAATCAAACTCTAATTACACCGTCCTTAGTTCACGGAAACCAAAACGTTTGTTCCCACAGATCATCACGTACATCATACGATGATAGGAATCTCAATCATTCAATTAACACCTGAATAACGAAATTGAGATGAATATAGAGAACGAGAAAGGATTAGAGATGTGCAGACCTCTTATAAGGCTACTATAGTGGTAAGAATCGAAACGTGAAAGATCTGCAGAGGGAAGAGATCTGGTGGCGGAAGAGGAGCCGCCGCTTCCATCGGAGAGGGTATGGTCTCGGGAGAGGGTGAACGAGCTCGCTGTTGAAGATCTCTGCGTAAGAGAGAAAAGCCTTCTCCCTGCTACTCGCAGCATCTTCTTCGCTCAGTGATTGGTAATCAAAGGGTTTCGCTCTATGCAAAAACGGACTCCAGAGGTTGAAGACGGCCCGATGCAACACAGGAGATGAGTCCCTTCAAATTTTGTCGGAGAAAAGAAAGTGAGCTCTGTCTATTTGGTTTTACGTTTATATATTTGTTTTAATTATTTGAGTGAAAACTCTATTAAACATGAAGATATAATATAGTCAATTATTAGATTCGATTGGATATACTTTCCTGTGAAATGGGGGAGATTGAGTGGTAAAACCTTTGGATACGTTCAGTGGCACTTGTCTTCATCCAAAAGCTAGCAGATATGTGGAACATACTAACAACAAATGAAATGAAATAAAAAACGAGAAGAGAGTCAAAAGCTGGGAGCTCATACTAATTCAAAACCAAAATTCTTCTCAAACTATAAACAGTGTTTTCCACCAGATGATATGTCATACAATTGACAAGTTTTGTATTATTCAGCCAAACAAAGACAATCTTCCTTGCCCAGGGATACCAAAATGTGAGGGAAAGTGAGAACTTGCGAGCTAAAATTTTAGCCGGAAAATATATTAAGAAAAAACAAAAAGCATATGAAGATCTTTAAGACACACAGACAGTGTGTCACCTGTTGTGCTTTTATTCATCAACCAATTAGTAACTTGTTCTCTTCCAAGAAGCTGTATGTTGGTACTTCCAGGTTGTAAGGCGCAGGTCCTTTCCTGATCCTTCCAGATATATCGTAATGTGATCCGTGGCAGGGGCAAAACCAGCCACCATAATCACCCGCATTAGGCAACGGGATGCATCCCAAGTGAGTGCAAACTCCAACCACCACTAACCATTCCGGATTCTTGACTCTAACAGAATCTTCTTGTGGGTCTCTCAGAGAACCAAGATCCACACTATTAGCCAGCTTGATGTCATCTTCCGTTCTTCGCCTGATGAAGACAGGCTTTCCACGCCACTTCACTGTAACAGTAGTTCCCGGTTCGATGCTACCGAGGTCAACCTCGAGGGATGCAAGGGCAAGGACATCTTTACTTGCGGACATGCTGACAATAAGCTTCAGAACAAGAAGGCGGAGAACAGAGGCATAAACAAACCTCCCACCGGAAAGGACGAAATAAGCGAAGGCACGCTTGCTAGGGTCACCAGGTGGGTAACGCTCATGGTTGTGGTCGTCATACACAATCTTGGAGTTGGGTGTCTTGACAGCCTCCACGGTGGCTGGGACTTCCGAAGCAAAACCTACCTCATTCCCTTGGGTAAGGACTTGAGATGCGAAACCTGAAAAGTAGCAAGAAACATAAATATATATATATATATCTCATAACAACACCATCTTTTCTTTCAAATATTCTATGCAATAAAATGTTCAAATATGTCATTAGTACGCTTCCAAAGAGAAAACAAAAGTAAATAAAAGCAAAATCCATGTGATATAGGGAATGATGCAGGATTATAACAGACTCATCCAAACAATTCTACCATGGTATCAAATTGAGTGAAAACAAAACTATTCTAACCCAACACAAAATCAAGAAAACAAATCCAGTGATCAGATGCTGTGCATTAGAGAAATGATCAGAACGCAATAAAAGCTAAGATTGCAATACATAGCTGTTTTGGTTAACAAAATTGTATTCCACATTCCTCAACTAGCATGCCTTGTACCTCCACACTATAATTATAGTTAACACGAAGTGCGTATAGACGAAATAGCATCCATCTCTACACAATATCGAAACTTCAAAAAGAGAGAAGGCTATGGATAACGCACCCCCAAGAATATTATTTATCAAACAAAGGATTATCTGAGAAGAGGTCAATTCATATCCGATCAAAGTCTATTGAAACGAATGAAATGAAACGGCTTATCAAGCACACTCTAGTAAACCGATACCTCAAGTAAATCAAAACCTATGCTTAGAATCTCAATTATTTCTGTAGCAAACAAAAATTTGATTTACAAAAAAAAAAAAAAAACTTTCAATCAGCACCTGAAATGAAAATCGAAAACCAATCCAGAGAATATCAAAAAGGTTGTAGATTTAGCAAACCTCTAATAAGGCTCCGGTGGTAAGAGCTGAAAGAGGAAAGATCAGCAGAGGGAACAGATCTGGGGGCGGCGGAGGAAGAGGAGTCGATGGTATGATCACGGGAAAGGACGAAGGTGGTCGCAGTCGAAGATCTCTGCGGAATAGACAAAAGCCTCCTCCCTGCAACTCGCAGCATCTTCGCTTCAACGGGACGAATCTAGGGTTTCGTTTCGCTCTAGCGAGAAGAGAACTCCTTAAGGTTAGAGATTAATGAATGGCCGATACAAAACTAAAAGATGACGACTTTTTAAAATTAGTGTTCGATATCAATTTGGTTTTTGTTTTACTATATTTTCTTTAAACCGAATATAGTTTTACTATTACTTACTTACTCAGGGTAAAACCGTAAAATATATTACCAAATTGATTATTTATTCTCAAATGTAAATAATCTCCAAAAGCTTATTTTGAAGCAAACAACAATTTGGAAACAAATGCAATGACAAATTTCAAAAAACGACAATGTATTGTTTCCCAGGTTGAGAGGGTCATATGTTTATTTTGTCAACTGGGTTGCAGCAATCACAAACATGTTTCTTTTAAGGGAAAACTCTCAAGATTTTCAGAGGTTGCTGAGGTCAACAGGTTCACGGAGGAGCCTCTCCATCTGTTGTGCTCTTGTCCTGATAGACATGTCCAACACCTTTTGTTGAAACTCTACTATTAGCCCACCATAGATACTCGGATCAATCTGCCCCCAAAATAACATCACCACCACATTTAGACATCATCAATGTTTTAGATTCCGGCTTAATAATAATCACAAGAACGTGATGAGCATGACATTATATATACCTTCTGTTCCACAGTTATTTTCTTTCCTTCTCCAATGATCTCTTGAAGTGTCTCCTTAAGTTCCTGCTCCTCTGCAGGGGGAAGCGGCTGTTTGTCCCATAACGTTTTGTTGTATTAATACACTACTATTGGTTTATGGTTTCTTAAGAGAATAACAGAGTATTAAAAAACTATAGCTTACCATGACTGTGGTAACCAAGACTTTGACGTCTCCCCTATGTGCTGTTGTCAGCTGCATGAATTTTTTCACAATCACGTCTAGGTTCTTCAGCTTCCCATTCTCAGCTAACAAAGCTGTTTAGAAAAAGGAAAATACCAAATAACTTTTTATCAGTCACAAAACCAAAAATCATTCCAAAAACTCAAATTGACGTACAGAGGAAGTTCTTGGTGGGTTCTGCAAACTTTGCTTTGTCACAAACATCGACAATAGCAGCAAGTCTTGTCTCTCTGGGAACAGAAGGATCCTTAGTAAACTGTGAAAAAGTAGGGCTTGTCTTCATTGCCTCAACCAGCTCAGAAAGATCCGACTCAATCTTTTCCAAGGAATTCATTTTCACAGCTGCAATGTACAGCCATGAAGCAAAGTTCCCAGATTCACCAACTAAAGCCACAGGCACCTGAAAAATAAAACCACAACAAGTATAAATCCAGATACAACTAGCAGGTGCTATATCAACGCATAATGCACCTATCCTTTGATTCATTTCACGCTTATCAAACAACAATCCCAAGCCATTACGAGATTCTCAAATATATGGAAGACTTTGATGTATACAGATGCAACCATCATTGTGTGTGTGTATGTGTTACCTTAACATTGCCGGTTTTCTGAGCCGAAGCAGTTGCATAATCTCTCAACTGCGACAATAAAAATCAAAAAGTAAAGATTAAAATTGATAACATTTACCAGAAAGTTTCAGGACCATAACATATACAATTAGGAACTTCAATAACATAAGAAGATCCTCTCCTGTTATCAGGTCAATAAAACGATTAGATCGACTGATCTTGTGGGAAAATGATTCAAACATAAAAATAGGACACTGAGGTTCGTTTTTTTTTTTGAAGAAAACGATTTTACCGCAGGGATAAGCGGCCGTCCAGTGGGATAAGATCTCGCGGAGGAGACGGAATCTGAGACGGCGATGGTCTTGAAGAAGGAGATCCCGGATCTGATACGACCAGCCAAAGCCATTTTTGTTGCAGATATCTGATTGGAACCCTAAACAATTGAGTCAGCTGTTTTGTCGAGAGTATAGAGAAGAAAGAGATTGGTCAGAGGAGTTAGGTGGGCTTCACTGGGCTTACTCAAGTTTATTTTATTGGGCTTACTACAACAATCGTAGGGGGACCATTTTTTGTCATCTGATGAATTGGAGTTTGTGCCTTGTATATACTTTTTTTTTTTGTCAACTGGGTATTTTATAAAAGGGACAAAGCCCAACAAAAAGCTAAGCCCAACATGAAAGAAAAAAACAAAAGGCCTAAACAAACGGGCCACATAAAAAAAAAACATGGGCCTTCAGCCCAACAACAGAAAAACCGTTGAGGAAGCAAGTGATACTCTCCCCCACGTGTCTGAGCGACAAACAACTCAAAGACACGCGTCAAGACGAAGCACCACCACTTCCACCGGAAAGCGTCACGTCGGAGCTCCGCCTCTAGCGGAGAAGGTTCAGTGAAGGACTAACACAGTAGTCTTCACGGAAGGTCAAGACGTAACCGGACCATCGTTTCAAGAAAAAGAAAACCACTGTCTTCAATCAATCCAAAGGAACTCCGATCTTCATACATAAACAAGCAGCCATCTTTGATGATATAAATAAGCTTGAAGATGGAACAACCTGGAACAAGGAAAGGAAGGCTTCGGAGGATCAGATTGAGAGTCAATGGAACGTGGAAAGAGCAGAAGCGACGATCAAACGGAACCGGGAAAACCCCGGTGAGAACCCAGCGAAGAAGATGAAGCGGAAACATCTCTTCCCGGAGACAAAAGCCGGCGAAAATAACGTTGAGAAAACCGCCACTTCCCGGAATCAAAACCCGAACCATCGGGAACCATAACCGGAAGACCCGGAGATGGAATTCAAAAAAACAGTCGGTGAAATCTCATCTTCTAAAAGATTTGAAGGAGTTAAGAAGAAGAGAGTTCAGAGAGAAAACAACTCTCTCTCTCTAAAAAGAGAGAAGCCGACTGCTATAATTTTATTTCTTTGCCTTGTATATACTCACATGTGTATCATCATTTTATTTATTTTTTTGTTTTACTCAATTTCATTTGATTAAAATTGCAAAAGGACCAATGCAAATTGCAAAATATGATATAGGATAAAAAGTCATTTAATCGTTTTTGTATATTGTTGTTACAGCAAACTAATGACTGTAGTATTGTATATAGTTTACGCTCTAAAAATATAAAAAAATCATGATGAAGAAAATAGAGAAAATATATATATATACTACACTACAGTGGATTAGTACTTGTTACATTATTAAGAGAGTACGGAGACAGAAGCGACGTCGTTTTGATAAGGTGGGAGATTGGAGAAGGTATGTCACTGGTAGACTACGACGACGATTCATCCGACGACGATGTCTTACCTGCTGCGGCGGAGCACAAGGAAGCTCTGCTACAACAACCGCAACAGAAACAGAAAGCCTTTCCAGCTCCTTCAATTACACGGTGAGTGATTTTAGGGTTTCCCAATCTTTTCCGACGATGAATCTGTTCCCTTTTGAAACGCGACTTTGATTCATATAGCTTATCTTCTCATCGTTCGTCTTTGTATTCTGTATATTGAAGCAGAAGGTTTTCGATAGTTATATAGCTGTAAATTTAATTACCCTTCAGACATCAATTGATGTTCTTGTCTTAGTATAGATCACTCAAGTTCTGGTATTGAATACGATTAAGCTCTCTAAGCATATTATTATTAGTTTGATGAGTTATTAAGCTCCAATTTTGTTAAGTTGTAGTTGATCCCTTTGTGTGTCTTTGTTAGGAGTTCTTTAAAGGAGAAGGAAGAGAGTGAACAACTTCCTCAGCTACCAGATGCTTTACTTCTTCTGGAGTCACCGAGACTTACACATGTGAGTGGACACGACCATGCTTCCGTTGTTGCAGCTGCAATGGCCGAGAATGCATTACGGAAAAGAGAGTTCAATGGTGGGAAATCTTCTTCTTTTCCTCGTCGTTCTAAGCTACCACGAGGAAATAATCTGCCTCATTCCAAGAATAGTCCAGATACTTTGGGTAATGTGCTTGTGCCTCCTCAGCTCAAAGGGAGGTTAGTCCATAGAATACGCCTTCTTGCTTCATCCTCAATATTTCACTTTGTTATAATCTCAACAGAACCTACTATAGAGGCTTTAAGTGTGTTGCTAACAATCATTAAGAGTTACTTAGGAGAACTCAATAGATGCTCGCATGATTGTTGACATTACAGCGTTATCTTTGAGAAACAGTTCCTAATGTGATATCTTGTTTGAGACACTTATGATGATCGCATAATGTGATGATGCTATATATATATATATATGCAGGAGCAATGTTGCCACAGAAGATATGAGCAGGCTTTTTGTGAAGAAACGACAAGACTCCTCCAAGGCAAGATCTCCTAATCAAGAATAGTTTCCTCATATTCGAATGGTTTTGTTTCTCTTGACTGATTACGTAAAACAGAGTATGTAATGTAACTCTTTTGCATAAAACGTCATTAATAAAGAAACATAGACGAGAACGTTTTCTTATTCACGGCAAAGCCAAACCCCTCAAGCCCTGAAGGAAGTATCGATCGGTTCGCCGGCCGGTTTTATTTGGGTTTTTAATAACCCGGTTCTATGGCTATTTCTTTTTTCTTTTTTACCCGCAGAAAAGAGAACAATCTGAAATTTGGTTTAATCTCAGCGGTTTAACCAAGTACTGTTCTTGATTGGTTTAGCCTTAATTCCCACAAATGTCAGGTGCTTCAAGTTTGAAATTATACTGTTATAAGTTCTTTCTGAAAAGTTTTTTTTCTTCTTCTTTTTTTTTCAACCATTCTTTCTGAAAAGGTTATACGTATAAGTTAGTGCAAAGCATATTGTTTTTTGTTTTTTTTGCTAAAGCGCAAAGCATATTGCCATATTGTTTTCGATTTTTTTTTTGTTCTATCAAGTAAGTTTCCTACAAACAATTAACAATGTCGGAAAACACAATTGTAAAATATTATTTTCAATAATTATCCAACAAGTAAAAAAAAAAATAAAGAAACCCATCGAGGTACGTTGATAACTTGGGAAAAATCGGAAAGATTAAGTGGAAATGTTTGGTTCATGCTTAATAATTATTCCCTCTGTTTCATAATAAGTGTCATTCTGACATTTTTCACACAGATTAAGAAAACATTTAATTTTATACATTTCCAATATAAAAACATCATTACCCATACATCTAACAATATTTCAACCAATAGAAAATTAAACTACAAAATAAAATTCATAAATGCTGCATTGAATTCCGTAAACGACACTTATTTTGTAACAAAAATAAAGTGTCATAGTGACACTTATATTGAAACGGAGGGAGTATTTATCTTCGTCTTTTTTAATACTAATATATTTGATTATTAATTAATACAAATATTATCTTTTTATAATAATATTATTTGTATTTGACTAATCAAAATTCATGTTTGATGGTTTTATTTGCATTATATTAAACTTATAATTAGTAAAAATACTATATATTTAGTATTGAAACTTAAATTTCTTGGTGTTAAAATATTAATAAACCAATAATCAAACTACTAAACTAAAAAGGACGTTCAACATATTTTCCAGTTTATACAAAATATATTAAACTTATAAATATTGTCGAAAGTTGAAACTAGAGCGGTTGGTGGACAAAACTTGAATTGTAAATTCTGTTTGAAAAAAATCAAAAAGTAAAATATTCCAGAAATGCTTAGACGTCACCTTAGACAGTTGACTGACGAATCCGGCAATTTGCATCACATTCCACGTTTCAGCGAAAAAAAGCTGGCTAAATCTAGGGCCAGTAATGGAGTCATATATTTCCAAATAAAATATCTTATTTCCTTTAGTAACCATAATCAACGGTCCACAATCCATTAGGATTAAAATAGACAATCCAACGGACTAACACTTTTCAACTGCGTTGAGGAGCGTCACACCAGATCAAGACCTATCACTACTTGCGGCCCTATTTCTGGAGCCAATAAAAGGCCAGCAAAAAACACTCGCAGCTCTTCAACCACAAAGACAATTCTCTCGTTCTTCGTCTTCTTCGCTCATTGAGTTTCGCTTTGCCATCGCTTCCTCTCGGTAAGTTTAGCTCCGATCTGCTTTAAATCTCCTTTGTTTCTTTACGTTATGCTCATCTGACTTTTATCGATCTGTTTTATCATATCAACAAAGGTAAAATGATATAGTCTCGTGTTACAGATCCGTTGGTTTCCCCTGCGTATCTTGCGATGTAGATCCGAGGCTAGATTCATATCGTTTCATTAGAGTAGATCTGTATGAGAAGTTTCTTCGATCCGATTGTGTAGATCTAAGAAATGATTCGTCTCTGTTGCGTATATTATATGATGTTTCGTTACTCTGTGTATGGATCTGTTTCGCGGACCTCAGAAACGAGGAGTTTCTTGATTGTGAATATGATATTGTTTTTCGCATCATTCCATAGGGCTAATACTGGATTGGTCTATCACTAGATCGCATATACATAGCTCATAATCGATTTTTTTTTATTTGCAGAGGTCAAAATGGTTGAACAAACTCAGCAGCCAAAGGCATCTGGCCAACTCATGCGTTTTGGTGTCTCTCAGGACATTCATGGTTACACTTCCTCTTTCCAGAGGCGTGCAACGTACGGAAACTACTCAAATGCTGCATTCCAGTACCCTCTTGCCGCCGCCACTTCCCGTATTGTGGCTTCTACTGCTACCTCTCCCGTGTTTGTCCAAGCTCCAGCAGAGAAAGGATTCAGTAGCTTTGCTATTGATTTCCTCATGGGTGGTGTTTCCGCTGCTGTTTCCAAGACTGCTGCTGCTCCCATTGAGCGTGTTAAGCTTTTGATTCAGAATCAGGATGAGATGCTTAAGGCTGGCAGGCTTTCTGAGCCTTACAAGGGTATTGGTGACTGTTTCGGCAGGACCATTAAGGATGAGGGTTTTGGTTCTTTGTGGAGAGGAAACACTGCTAATGTTATCCGTTACTTCCCCACTCAGGTTTGTTATGTTTCACATCTTTGATTCTAAGAAATGTCTATTACTCACTTACTGATGTATCTCTTGCTTTTGTAGGCCTTGAACTTTGCGTTCAAAGATTACTTCAAGAGGCTTTTCAACTTCAAGAAGGACAGGGATGGTTACTGGAAGTGGTTTGCTGGTAACTTGGGATCTGGAGGTGCTGCTGGTGCTTCTTCCCTTCTCTTTGTGTACTCTCTTGACTATGCACGTACCCGTCTTGCCAATGACTCCAAGGCAGCCAAGAAGGGAGGTGAAAGGCAGTTCAATGGTCTTGTTGATGTCTACAAGAAGACCCTCAAGTCTGATGGTATTGCTGGACTTTACCGTGGATTCAACATCTCCTGTGTTGGTATCATTGTCTACCGTGGTCTCTACTTTGGACTGTACGACTCTTTGAAGCCTCTTCTCCCCGCTGACCTCCAGGTTTGTTAATTTTGGATCCATCTTAGAAACCCAATCCTGCCTTGCCTTGTTTGTTTCTAATGTTGTTATCTGTGTTTCTTTTCTCGGTAATTTCAGGACAGCTTCTTCGCTAGTTTTGCCCTTGGGTGGCTCATCACCAACGGTGCTGGTCTTGCATCTTACCCCATTGACACAGTCCGTAGAAGAATGATGATGACGTCAGGTGAAGCCGTCAAGTACAAGAGTTCAATGGATGCCTTCCAACAGATCCTGAAGAAGGAAGGACCAAAGTCTCTGTTCAAGGGTGCTGGAGCCAACATCCTGCGTGCCATTGCAGGTGCTGGTGTGCTCTCTGGATACGACAAGCTGCAGTTACTTCTTCTCGGAAAGAAGTTCGGATCTGGATCCGGCTAAGTCTACTAGCCACCAGTCGCTGCCACCATAAAGCTACGGCTTTATTTTTTTTCTCGATTTATTTGCAGTTTCAAACTTTTTTTTTAATTAAAAAGGATCAAAGATGTTGATGAAATCTTTTTACCATAAAACTAGAGATGAGCATGGGAAAGCTTATGGTTTCGACGATAAGTCTTTTCTTATGGAATAAATTTTTGTATGGGAGTTTGACGACTCCTTTTGAACCAATTTTTATGATTACCAATTTTTGTGATTTTATGCCTAACTGGTTAAAATATTTTGAGGATTTTGTGTTGGTTTGGCATGTATCATTATTATATCATCTGTGATTCGTTTCCTGTTTTGCAAAAATAAACGTGTAGTAAACTTTACACTTAGGTTAGTTTCTATACTTGATAGTGAATGTTCACGTAATCAACAATCAATAGATTCGTGGCTATGATTTTGATTCATGTGTTTGAGTTGTTTTTCCCCAAAGACGTGCCTTCCTTCACACACACTGCACTTCCTCAAAATTGTTTTAAAATAAAACAAAAATAAAAACATTGGTTGTCATCTATCTCCTCTCTCAAACCCAGACACACTTCTCCTCCTCTTATCCTATTGGACTCGTGCAAAAATGGAAGTGGCTCTTCTCTCGTTCTCTCCTTCCTTGTCTCCTCTCTGCCACAACCGAACCTTAACCCTAACTCCCAACCTCTCCAAAACCCCAAACTACCCTCGTCTCCCTGTCATCAGATCCGCCGTGTCTCGTTCCAAAAAGGAAGAAACCGTAGAAACCGTCAAGTCCCACCTCGAGAATTGCCACCTCCTCGCCGCCATCAACTACAAAGGCCTCACCGTCAAGCAATTCCAAGACCTCCGTAGAACTCTCCCCGACACAACGAAGCTCGTCGTAGCAAAAAACACTTTGGTCTACAAAGCCATCGAAGGCACCAAATGGGAAGCTCTCAAGCCTTGTATGAAAGGCATGAACGCTTGGCTCTTTGTCCAGACAGATGAAATCCCTTCTGCCATTAAACCTTACCGGAGTTTCCAAAAGGAACGTAAGCTCGAAGACAATGACTTTGCTGGCGCTGTCTTTGAAGGTAAGTTCTACGCTCCTGACAATTTCAAAGCTCTTGAGACCATGCCTACTCGTGCTGAGGTCTACGCTAAGATGCTCGGAGCTTTGCAAAGTCCAGCCATTAATCTAGTCTCTACTTTACAAGCACCAGCTATTGAGGTAATCATGGTGCTCAAGGCTTATGTCAAGAAGCTGGAAGATGAGAGTAATGCTGCATAGCTAGTTTAAGTAAAGCTGTACTAATCTCAGACAATGTAATGTACTAAGCAGAGCAATTCAATTTTTTATTATAACAATTATTGTGTTTTTTTCATTGGAATGCATAAGATGGGTCTTGTTTTAGATGTACTTTGAGAGGATAGACTCAACCACTCCCTGAGCTATAGGGTGGTATGTTTCTCGAGCTTCTGCAAAGACCTGTTTCGCTAGTTGCTTCTCTTCGGTTCCACCGGTTTGTGCGAGAGCAGTGAAGAGTGTACGCAGGTACAACATCCTTCCCACCGATTTTAGAGTTTTCTCCACTTCTCCATGGTACTCTTTGCACTTGGATGAGATT
>MU108744.1:6078-20842 GCA_012274485.2 Sinapis alba | reverse complement strand
TCCGGACGGACCATGGTGCGAGGAACCGCACCAGTCAGGTCGTAAGACCTTGAGACAAGCGTTCCATGGTCCGGAATGAGGGTTAAGGGCATCAGGGAACTGAGACGTAACCAGGAAATGGGAAAGATGAGTAGGAAAAGTGTTGGAAGAGTGAACCGGAATCTGTATGAGGTCCGGGTTCTGCTCAATCAGCTAGGTGCAGCTGGAAATCAGCTCACAAGAATTCAGTTAGATGGAGATCAGTTCACAGTGACTTGATCAGCTCACAGGAGCTGGAATATTGGCTCACTTAGCTGGGAGGACTGTTCCGGTTCGGACCAGTGTGGTCGGATCCGAGCGGTTATGGACCGAACCGGTGGGTCTGATTGGGATCGGTTATTGTTGGTTGGTATTTAATTGTATCCGGTTTGGTTTAAGTTTGAATCGATTTTGTGGAAAGGAAGAAAAGGAGAAACTGCCAATGGGCGGTTATGTACGGTTATGGGACGAAAATGCTCCCTTTTTTTTACTTTGAGAAACTGCTCGTCCAGGCGGTTGGGAAAGGAAGTTATAATTGATTTCTTCTCCATTTTACTCCTGTCCGTCGAAGTAGTATCCAAACGAAACCAGAGAAAACTCAGAGAAGAACTTTGAGAGAGAAAGAGAAAGACAAATCGATTTGTGGTTTTTCCTTTGATTCATTATGGTCGGATCAGTTTGTGAAGTTGGAAAGGATGGATACAAGTCAGAAACACAAAGAGAAGGAGATGGAGAAGGATAAGGAGTCTGCCCCTGGAGATCGTAATTGTAAGATGTGTGAGGTGTGGCCAACAACCAGTGAACATAACTGATGGTTAAGCCATCTGTGGTTATGGATCTGTCTGGTTCGGATGGTTACACCTTACTCTGTTCTTCATCTATTTCTTGTTGTGGTATTGGATGTTGATGTTTCAGGTATGAAGACACCGATTTTAGGCCTTGGCCGGATCAAATTAGTGATAATAGTCTATGGCCTTGGCCGGACTGATCTTGGCTGAGATCTATATGATCTAGGCCGAATTTGAGAATTTACTTTTGGGAATCTCTTAGTTGATAATTGTCATGACTTATCATGAATTTTAATTAGTTGGATTGAGGAATCCAGGATCGGGTCTTACAAGTTGGTATCAAAGCATGCTTGATTCTAGGATTTGTTTGGGTTATTGGTTAACCACACATCGGCTGTTGAGACTCACGGTAGGTTAATTGTTTTACTTGATATGATTGCTTGAAATGTTTTTACTTAGGCTTTTTTTGAGTTTGTATGTTCTGTTGTGAACTAACCTTTGTGTGTGTTTTGAATCCTAAGGTTACTAAGAAGACTAAGACTCGGAGAGGAAAGGATACGGCTGGAGCATCCGGAACCGTGGGACAGGATGGTGCTGTTCAAACCGCAGTGTTACCAGCTGGAACCATTCCAACCACAGTGTTACCAGCTCAGGTGGAGTTGAGTAATAATGAGACCGGACTTCCAGTAGATCCGATCCTTCCTAGTGAGACTCGTGTGAATGCTGAGGATGGTCAGCAAGATCAAGTCCAAGTGGACGATGCTTAATCATCCAATGCTGATGATGATGATGATCCGGGCATTGGTGCAGACAATGCTGTGATTGCTAGTGTGGAGGTGGTAGCTGAGCCATTTATGAGGGACATACTAGATGCTATGAAACTTATGGGATCTCAGATGGTGACCTTGACTCAGGCTCTCACCCCGACGGTGAATCCACCTATGACAGAGGTAACTCCTCCGGTTCGTGTGGCTGCTCAGGCGACTGGTGTCCGTCTGAGGCAGGTAGCTGAGGTGGTTTAAATCGATCCACCAGCTACGCCTGTTCGCCGTATGGATTACTTGAAGGTTTTGGAGCACATCTCCAAGTTGGGAACCAAACACTTTGCTGGAAGTGTTAATCTTATGGAGGCAGATGAGTGGAGGAGTCGGTTGGTTCGTAACTTCCGCTCAACTCGTTGTCCTGAAGATTCCCAGAAGGACATTGCAGTGCACTTCTTGGAAGGTGATGCACACAACTGGTTGTTGGCTCCTGACAAGCGTACCAATGGTACCATTGAACGCTTTGATGATTTTGAGGTTGACTTCAACCACAAGTACCTTCCAGCTGAGGCTTGGGATCGTTTGGAGTCTAAGTTCTTGGACTTGGTCCAGGGACGCAGGCCTGTTCGTGAGAATGAGGAAGAGTTCAACCGGCTCAGGCGTTATGTGGGTAAGGATCTGGAGGACGAGGCAGTACAGGTCCGTAGAGTCATCCGAGGCCTTAGGGCTGAACTCTGGACCTATTGCTCAGTCTGCACTTTCCACACTGTCTCTGAGTTGGTGGAACGGATGGCTATGCTGGAGACCAACCTTGCTGAGGATGTCAAGCAGAAAGTGAAGAGTGTGGTGGTGTCCATGGCTCAAAGTAGTGACAAGAAGAGGAAGAGGGACTCGGCTGAGGAAGGTAAAACTTCAAGTGGTAGGTCTGAGTGCCCTAAGTGTGGAAGATACCATGGTGGTGAGTGCTGGAAGGCCATGGGAGCCTGTACTCGCTGTGGTAAGATGGATCACTCTGCCAATGACTGTCCAAGTCCGGCAAGTGACTCTAGGACTTGTCACCACTGCGGCCAAAAGGGACACTACCGCAGGGACTGTCCCAAGATGCAAAGCGGACAGAGTAAAGGGTATGCAGAGGCAAGTAAGCCGGTTCAGAACCGCGGCCAGAGCTCAGCACCGCGTGTATACGAGCTGTCCAAGGATAAGGATGAGGCTCAGCCTTACAAGGCGATCACTTGTAATATTCTAGACTAATACTTTCCAATTCCTGTAGAATTGCATGGTATAGAACCTAGGATGGATAGATACTTTGGTTGGGTCTTGTGTAGGTACCTTAAGTATAGGTGGTGTGGAAACACATGTACTTTTCGATACTGGAGCTACACACAGTTTTGTGAGTCCAGATATGGTCGAAAAGGGAATGTTCTGGTATGGAACCTGGAATAGTTTTGACATAGTGATTGCTGCTGGTGGGCAAATGATGAACCAACTAGGTCTGGTTAAGAACATTCCAGTGATGATCTTGGACAGGACGATGCCTGTAGATCTGATTGTTGTCCCCCTAAAGAATCATGAGGTGATCTTGGGTATGGACTGGCTTGGAAAGTATCGGCCAACTCTTGATTGTCACTGGGGAAGGGTGCAATTTGAGAATGAATTTGGACCGCTGATCAAGTTCAAGGGATTAAACCGACCTCTTGTTGTTTGGTGGTTTCAGCAGTCCAGGTGGAAAGGATCCTTGGAAATGGTTGTGAGGACTTTTTAGCTACCATTTACACCAATGAGGTCGTAGGGGGTGGTGACCCGGAGGGGATACCGTTGGTCCGGGAGTTCCAGGATGTATTTAGGGCACTACAGGGCATTCCCCCTGATAAGGTGACCCATTTGTGATAGAACTTGAACCCATAACGGCCCCATTGTCCAAAAGTCCATATAGAATGGCTCCAGCCGAGATGGCTGAGATGATGAAGCAACTAGAGGAGTTGCTGGATAAGGGTTTCATACGCCCTAGTGTATCACCTTGGGGAGCACCAGTCCTATTTGTGAAAAAGAAGGATGGTGGCTTCAGGTTATGCATCGATTATCGGGGGTTGAATAGGGCGACTGTGAAGAACAAGTACCCATTACCCCGGATTGATGAGTTGTTGGATCAACTCCGTGGAGCTAAGTGGTTCTCCAAGATTGATTTGGCTTCTGGATATAATCAGATTCCAGTTGCGCATGGTGATATAAGATAGACCGCGTTCCGAACTAGGTATGGCCACTATGAGTTTGTGGTCATGCCATTCGGATTGACCAATGCACCAGCTGCATTTATGAAGATGATGAATGGTATTTTCCAGGAGTACTTGGATGAGTTTGTGATTATCTTTATTGATGATATACTTGTGTACTCCAAGACAAAGGAATACCATGAGAGGCATCTCCGGGCAGTGTTGGGACGCTTGAGGGAACAAAAGCTCTTTGCTAAGGTAAGCAAGTGTAGTTTCTGGCAGCATAGCATTGGTTTCCTTGGACACATAGTGTCTGCTGATGGAGTGTCCGTTTATCAAGAAAATATCAAGTGTATACGGGAATGGCCTCAGCCAAAGAGCGCTACTGAGATAAGAAGCTTCTTGGGATTGGCTGGCTATTACCAGAAATTTGTCAAGGGGTTCTCGAGCATAGCTCAGCCGATGACTAAGTTGACAGATAAAGACGTGAAGTTCGCATGGTCTGAGGAGTGTGAGAGGAGCTTCCCAGCACTCAAGGACATGTTGACTAGTGCACCAGTCCTGGTGTTGCCTGAGGCGGATCAGCCATATGTGGTGTATACTGATGCATCAATCACTGGACTTGGATGTGTCCTGACACAGCATGGGAAGGTAATAGCCTATGCATCTCGACAGTTGAGAAAGCATGAAGGGAATTATCCGACCCATGATCTGGAAATGGCAGCTGTGGTGTTTTCCTTGAAGATATGGAGATCATACTTGTATGGAGCCAAGGTGAAGATACTTACTGACCATAAAAGTCTAAAGTATATTTTCACTCAGCCTGAGTTAAACTTAAGGCAGAGGAGATGTATGGAGTTTGTTGCAGATAATGATCTGGACATAGCTTACCATCCAGAAAAGGCTAACCTAGTGGCCGATGCCTTGAGCCGCAGGAGAGCGGAGGAGATGGTACGGTCTCTGCATCTCAACACATTGGCTGGACAGGATGAGCCTTTGGGGTTGGAGGCAGTGGATCAAGCTGATCTACTTATCAGGATTCGTGAAGCTAAGGGCTTGGATGAGAACCTTAAAAAGGTTGCTTCCAATGACAAGACTGAGTACCAAACGACGAGCAATGGTACCATCTTGGTCAATGGAAGGATTAGTGTTCCTAACAATCAGGAACTGAAGGAGGAGATTATGACGCAGGCTCATGAGTCTAAGTTCTCGGTTCAACCGGGATTGAACAAGATGTATAGAGATCTGAAGAGGTATTACCATTGGGTGAGGATGAAATCTGATGTTGCTGAGTGGGTGGCTAAGTGTCCTACTTGCCAACTGGTGAAAGCAGAGCATCAGCTTCCCAATGGTCTACATCAGAACTTACCCATACCGGAGTGGATGTGGGATCACATCACAATGGACTTTGTGACTGGGTTTCCTACAACCAGGAACCGGAAGGATGCGGTTTGGGTTGTGGTTGATCGTTTGACCAATTCTGCTCATTTCCTACCATTTCAGAAAGAGGTTGGAGTGGATCAGATTGCGAGGATATACATGGATGAGATAGTGCGGTTGCAGGGTGTTGCAGCAAGCATTGTCTCGGATAGATATCCAAGGTTTACATCTTACTTCTGGCAAGCTTTCCAGAAAGCCTTGGGAACCATAGTAAACATGAGTACGTCTTATCATCCTCAGACGGATGGACAGTCCAAAAGGACCATTCAGACCTTGGAGGATATGCTACGGGCATGTGTTTTAGACTGGGGAGAGTCTTCGGAGAAACACTTACCTTTTGTTGAATTTGCATACAATAACAGCTTGCATACCAGAATTGGCATGTCGCCATATGAGGCTTTGTATGGTAGGCCGTGCAGGACACCTCTAGGCTGGACCCAAGTGGGGGAGCGTAGCATGTTAGGTCCTGAGATTGTGGAAGAAACCAGTGAAAAGATCAGAATGGTCAAGGAAAAGATGAAAGATGCGCATGATCGCCAGAAGAGCTATGCTGACAAGCGTAGGAAACATCTTGATGACTTGGTGTATCTCAAGATGATTACCTTCAAGGGTAGGACCAGGGTTTCTGGACAAAAGAAACTGGATCCTAGGTATTTAGGTCCGTTCAGGATCATAGAGAGAGTGGGTGCAGTGGCATACAAGTTGAACTTGCCATCGGCAATGGATGCATATCACAATGTATTCCATATATCCCAACTCCGGAAGTGCCTAACGTACCAGGACATTGTTTTTCTTGAGATCCCTGCGGATAGAGGGAAGAACCTCACCTTAGAGACAAGGCCGGTTCGGATCGTAGATCGGTCAGAGAAGGCAATAAGAAAGAAGACGGTTCCCATGATTAAAGTGGTGTGGGATTACAATGGTGAAGATCTCATAACTTGGGAAACGGAGGCAAGAATGAAGGCTTAGTATCCAGAGTGGTACAGACAATTTCTTCCTGAAGAAACACTTAACTCGGATTCGAGGACGAAACTCATGTTAGTGGGGGAGACTTGTCATGTCCCCGATCCTAGATAGGATCATCCGGACGGAGCATGGTGCGAGGAACCGCACCAGTCAGGTCGTAAGACCTTGAGACAAACGTTCCATGGTCCGAAATGAGGGTTAAGGGCATCAGGGAACTGAGACTTACCAGGAAATGGGAAAGATGAGTAGGAAAAGTGTTGGAAGAGTGAACGGGAAACTGTATGAGGTCCGTATTCAGCTCAATCAGCTAGGTGCAGCTGGAAATCAGCTCACAAGACTTCAGTCAGCTGGATATCAGTTCACAGTGACTTGATCAGCTCACAGGAGATGGAATATTACCTCAGTCAGCTGGGAACAGTTATGGGACAGTTCATCTCAGCTTGGAGGAGTGTTCCGGTTCAGACCAGTGTGGTCGGATCCGAGCGGTTATGGACCGAACCGGTGGGTCTGATTGGGATAGTTTATTGTTGATTGGTATTTAATTGGATCCGGTTTGGTTTAAGTTTTAATCAATTTTGTGGAAAAGAAGAAAAGGAGAAACCGCCAATGGGTGGTTATGGATGGTTATGGGACAAAAATGCTCCCTTTTCTTTACTTTAAGAAACTGCTCGTCCAGACGGTTGGGAAAGGAAGTTATAATCGATTTCTTCTCCATTTTACTCCTGTCTGTCGAAATTGAATCCAAAAGAAACAAGAGAAAACTCATAGAAGAACTTTGAGAGAGAAAGAGAAAGAGAAACCGATTTGTGGTGTTTCCTTTGATGGATTCCGGTCGGATCAGTCTGTGAAGTTGGAAAGGATGGATACAAGGCAGAAAGACAAAGAGAACGAGATGGAGAAGGTGTTGGCCTCTGGAGATCGTAATACTAAGGTGAGAGGTGTGACCAAGAACCAGTGAACATAACCGATGGTTAAGCCATCTGTGGTTATGGATCTGTCTGGTTCGGATGGTTACACCTTACTCTGATCTTATACTCTGTTCTTCATCTTTTTTTTTGTGGTATTGGATGTTGATGTTTCAGGTATGAAGACACCGATTTTAGGCCTTGGCCGGATCAAATTAGTGATAATAGTCCATGGCCTTGGCCGGACTTATCTTGGTCGAGATCTATATGATCTAGGCCGAATTTGATAACTTACTTTTGGAAATCTCTTAGTTGATAATTATCATGAATTATCATTAATTTTAATTAATTTTTGGAATACTTTGTAAAATTGCCAGAAGTGGCATTGATGTGTAAAGTGGTGTTTAGAATCGATTCCAACCATGCTGTGGGATAGTATTCTTGTGTAATAAACTGATCATGTGTTTGTGTTGTGTGATTGTGTTGGTCTCAGGTACAGACTTGGACCGTGGTAAAGGAAAGGCACCGTGAGGACTCAGGCCATGGGAATATGTGTGGTGAATGGGTCATACATAATTGCCGTGTTATCTTAGTAGTCTATTGTGGAACATTTGAACTTATGCTTTAGCCTATTGTGCAACTTGTTTCTGCTGAACGAAGGAATGATGTTTGTTTCTGTTTTATCTATCTATGGAGTATCTATTTTCCTTATTGCTTCCGCTTGTATTCTGTTGTCAATGAACCTCAAATCTCTGATAAATACTTAGGAAAAATATTGTCTTGATTCAGAATTAATGGAATCAAACTTGTTAGGATTGTTTGGTAAGACCGCGGTCTAGTTGGATTGAGGAATGCAGGATCAGGTCTTACAGCATCAGTTGTATGAGTAAGACTGATTGGCTCTAGTTCCATGGCCAGTTTGGTATGTGTGAAGACTCATCAGTTCTGAGTCATGTGGGGTGGTTGGTTGATTGACTTAAGATCTGGTGAGTATTGTTAGTCCTTGAGATGGACTTGTTATTATATCCTACAAAGGATGTTCAGGGATGCATGAGCCGAGAAGAGCTATATGCATGTAATTTACCATTGAAGACTTCCCAAAGGTTGCTTGGTCAGTGGGGGTGGTTGGATGAATGACTAAGTACCTAGGGGAGATTTCATGCAGGTATATGAGAGCTGGACGAGTAGACGGGGAGCTGGGCGAATCTACCTCGCAGCTCGATCAAATGGAAGAGAGCAAGAGAAAGCTCAAGTGAAGTGGTTCAGCTCAGAAGAGCTGGACGAACTAGCTGAATAAGCTGGGGACAGCTAAAACAATGAGCTAACGATCTCCGTGGATGTGGCCAAGGTAAGATCTAGGAATTCTTGCATAGATCTAGATAGAATGGTTCAGGGGGACGGAACCTCAGAACTGGTATGACTTGGTTTAGGTAGGATTGACCTTTGCGCTAGCTGGTAGTTGAGAGTACTAACCATTAGCTGAGCTGATTCGACCGGACCAGTATTAGACTGGAGTTAGTCCAATGGTTAAGTAGAGAATATTCCGCTGCGCATAAGTTGAGCGGTTCGGTCAGCGTATGGACCGAGCGACATAAGCATTCGACCGCGTCCTAGTCGGCCGGGTGGGGGTCTTACAAGACTTGTGCATCAGGCCATGAAAAATCGACACATACGTACTGATAGGCTGATATGATCAGCCTTAACCGTACTGAATTAAAGTATTTAACTCAACGGACCATTGACTGTCCAGACTGTTCCCATCAGTACATGAAAATCACCCATACGTACGGATAAGCTGATTCGATCAGCCATACGTATTGATAGGCTGATACGATCAGCCATCCGTACTGTCTGGATGGACCAAGGACTCTCCAGAGTGGTCCATCAGGTCATGAAAAATCAACCCTTACGGCCTGATAGGCTGATATGATCAGCCTTGTCCGTACTGAATGGAAGAATTTAACTCAACGGACCATGGACTGTTCAGACTGGTCCCATCAGTACATGAAAAATGACCCATACGTTCTGATATGATGATATGATCAGCCATCCAAACTGCCTGGATGGACCAAGGACCGTCCACACTGGTCCCATCAGTACATGAAAAATGACCCATACACACTGATATGATGATACGATCAGCCATCCGTACTGCCTGGATGGACCAAGGAGTGTCCAGACTGGTCCATCAGGCCATGAAAAATTGACCCATACGTACTGATAGGCTGATATGATCAACCTTAACCGTACTGAATGGAAGTATTTAACTCAACAAACCATGGACTGTCCAGACTGGTCCCATCAGTACATGAAAAATCACCCACACGTACTGATAGGCTGATACGATCAGCCATACGTACTGATAGGCTGATACGATCAACCATCCGTACTGCCTGGATGGACCAAGGACTGTCCAGACTGGTCCATCAGGCCATGAAAAAACGACCCATACGGACTGATAGGCTGATATGATCAGCCTTGTCCGTACTTAATTGAATGATTTAACTCAACGGACCATGGACTGTCCGTACAGGTCCCAACAATAAATGAAAAATGACCCATACAAACTGATAGGCTGATAGGATCAGCCATCCATACTGCATGGAAAGACCAAGGTCTGTCCAGACTGGTCCATCAGGCCATGAATAATCGACCCTTACATACTGATAGGCTGAAATGATAAGCCCTATCCAAACTAAATGGAAGGATTTAACTCAACGGTTCATGGACTGTCAGGACTGGTTCCATCAGTACATGAAAAATGACACATACGTACTGATAGGCTGATTTGATCAGCCATCCGTACTGCCTGGATGGACCAAGGACTGTCGAGACAGGTCCATCAGGCCATGAAAAATTGACCCATACGTACTAATAGGATGATATGAACAGGCTTAACCGTACTGAATGGAAGGATTTAACTCAACGGACCATGGACTGTCCAGACTGGTCCCATCAGTACATGAAAAATAACCAATACATACTGATAGGCAGATACGATCAGCCATCCGTACTGCCTGGAATGACCAAGGACTGTCCAGATTGGTCCATCAGGCCATGAAAAATCGACCCATAGAAACTGATAGGCTGATATGATCAGCCTTATATGTACTGAATGGAAGGATTTAACTCAACAGACCATGGACTGTTCAGACTGGTCCCATCAGTACATGAAAAATGACCCATAAGTACGGATATGATGATACGATCAGCCATCCATACTGCCTGGATTGACCAAGGACCGTCCACACTGGTCCACTCAGTACATGAAAAATGACCCATACGTACTGATATGATTATACGATCAGCCATCCGTACTGCCTGGATGGACCAAGGACTGTCCAGACTGGTCCATCAGGCCATGAAAAATTGACCCATACGTACTGATAGGCTGATAAGATCAGCCTTAACCGTACTGAATGGAAGTATTTAAGTCTACGGACCATGGACTGTCCAGACTGGTCCCATCAGTACATGAAAAATCACCCATACATACTGATAGGCTGATACGATCAGCCATACGTACTGATAGGCTGATACGATCAGCCATCTGTACTGCCTGAAAGGACCAAGGACTGTCAAGACTGGTGCATTAGGCCATGAAAAATCGACCCATACGGACTGATAGGCTGATATGATCAGCCTTGTCCGTACTAAATGGAAGAATTTAACTCAACGGACCATGGACTGTCCAGATTGGTCCCATCAATACGTGAAAAATGACCCATACGTACTGATATGATGATACGATCAGCCATTCGTACTGCCTGGATGGACCAAGGACCGTCCACACTGCTCCAATCAGTAGATGAAAAATGACCCATACATACTGATATGATGATACAATCAGCCATCCGTACTGCCTGGATGGACCAAGGACTGTCCAGACTGGTCCATCAGGCCATGCTAATTTACCCATACGTATTGATAGGCTGATATGATCAGCCTTAACCGTACTGAATGGAAGTATTTAACTCAACGGACCATGGACTATCAAGATTGGTCCCATCAGTACATGAATAATCAGCCATACGTACTGATAGGCTGATATGATCAGCCATACGTACTGATTGGCTGATACGATCAGCCATCTGTACTGCCTGGATGGACCAAGGACTGTCCAGACTGGTCCATCAGAACTTGAAAAATGGACCCATACGGACTGATAGGCTGATATGATCAGCCTTGTTCATACTGAATGGAAGAATTTAACTCAACGGACCATGGACTGTCCGGACTGGTCCCAATAGTGCATGAAAAATGACCCATACGTACTGATAGGCTAATACGATCACCCATCCGTACTTCCTGGAAAGACCAAGGTCTGTCAAGACTGGTCCATCAGGCCATGAAAAGTCGACCAATACGTATTGATAGGCTGAAATGATAAGCCTTATCCAAACTGAATGGAAGTATTTAACTCAACGGATCATGGACTGTCAGGACTGGTCCCATCAGTACATGAAAAATGACCTATACGTACTGATAGGCTGATTTGATCAGCCATCGGTACTGCCTAGAAGGACCAAGGACTGTCCAGACAGGTCCATCAGGCCATGAAAAATCGACCCATTCGTACAGATAAGCTGATATGATCAGCATTATATGTACTGAATGGAAGGATATAACTCAACAGACCATGGACTGTCCAGACCGGTCCCATCATCACATGAAAAATGACCCATAAGTACTGATATGATGATACGATCAGCCATCCATACTGCCTCGATGGACCAAAGACCCTCCACACTGGTCCACTCAGTACATGCAAAATGACTCATACATACTGATATGATTATACGATCAGCCATCCGTACTGCCTGGATGGACCAAGGACTGTCCAGACTTGTCCAATATGCCATGAAAAATTGACCCATACGTACTGATAGGCTGATAAGATCAGCCTTAACCGTACTGAAAGGAAGTATTTAAGTCAACGGACCATGGACTGTCCAGACTTGTCCCATCAGTACATGAAAAATGACCCATACGTACTGATAGGCTGATACGATCAGCCATACGTACTGCCTGGATGGACCAAGGACTGTCCAGACTGGTCCATCATGCCATGAAAAATCAACTCATACGGACTGATAGGCTGATATGATCAGCCTTTTCCGTACTGCATGGAAGAATTTAACTCAACGGACCATGGACTGTCCAGACTTGTCCCATCAATACATGAAAAATGACCCATACGTACTGATATGATGATACGATCAGCCATCCGTACTGCCTGGATGGACCAATGACCGTCAACACTGCTCCCATCAGTACATGAAAAATGACCCATACGTACTGATATGATGATACGATCAGCCATCCGTACTGCATGGATGGACCAAGCTCTGTCCAGACTGGTCCATCAGGCCATGAAAAATTGACCCATACGTACTGATACGCTGATATGATCAGCCTTAACCGTACTGAATGGAAGTATTTAACTCAACGGACAATGGACTATCCAGACTGGTCCCATTAGGACATGAATAATCAGCCATACGTACTGATAGGCTGATACTATCAGCCATACGTACTGATTGGCTGATACGATCAGCAATACGTACTGCCTGGATGGACCAAGGACCTACCAGACTGGTCCATCAGAACATGAAAAATTGACCCATACAGACTGATAGGCTGATATGATCAGCCTTTTTCGTACTGAATGGAAGAATTTAACTCAACGGACCATGGACTGTCCGGACTGGTCCCAACAGTACATGAAAAATGACCCATACGTACTGATAGGCTATAAAAATCAGCCATCCGTACTTCCTGGAAAGACCAAGGTCTGTCCAGACTGGTCCATCAGGCCATGAAAAATCGACCAATACGTATTGATAGGCTGAAATGATAAGCCTTATCCAAACTGAATGAAAGTATTTAACTCAACAGATCATGGACTGTTAGGACTGGTCCCATCAGTACATGAAAAATGACCCATACGTACTGATAGGATGATTTGATCAGCCATCCGTACTGCCTGGAAGGACCAAGGACTGTCCAAACAGGTCCATCAGGCCATGAAAACTCGACCCATATGTACTGATAGGCTGATATGAACAGCCTTAACCGTACTGAATGGAAGGATTTAACTCAACGGACCATGTACTGTCCAGACTGGTCCCATCAGTACATGAAAAATGACCAATACATACTGATAGGCTGATACGATCAGCCATCCGTACTGCCTGGAAGGACCAAGGACTGTCCAGACTGGTCCATCAAGCCATGAAAAATCGACACATACGTACTGATAGGCTGATATGATCAGCCTTATATGTACTCAATGGAATGATTTAACTTAACAGACCATGGACTGTCCAGACTGGTCCCATCAGTACATGAAAAATGACCCATAAGTACTGATATGATGATACTATCAGCCATCCGTACTGCCTGGATGGACCAAGGACTGTCCAGACTGGTCCCATCAGTACATGAAAAATGACCCATACATACTGATATGATGATATAATCAGCCATCCGTACTGCCTGGATAGACCAAGGACTGTCCAGACTGGTCCACCAGGGCATGAAAAATTTGCCCATACGTACTGATAGGCTGATATGATCAGCCTTGTCCGTACAAAGTGGATTGATTTAACACAAAGGACCATGGACTATCGAGACTGGTCCCATCAGTACATGAAAAATGACCCATAAGTACTGATATGATGATACAATCAGCCATTCATACTGCCTGGATGGACCAAGGACTGTCGAGACTGGTCCCATCAGTACATGAAAATGACCCCTATGTACTGATACGATGATATGATCAGCAATATGTACTGCCTGGATCGACCAAGGACTGTCCAGACTGGTCCATACGGCCATGAAAAATCGACCCATATGTACTGATAGGATGATATGATCAGCCTTAACCGTACTGAATGGAAGGAAATAACTCAACAGACCATGGACTGTCCAGACTGGTCCCATCAGTACATGAAAAATCACCCATACGTATTGCTAGGATGATAGGATCAGCCATCCGTACTGTCTGGATGGACCTAGGATTGTCCAGACTGGTCCATCAGGCCATGAAATATTGACCCATACGTACTGATAGGCTGATATGATCAGTCTTAACCGTACTGAATGGAAGTATTTAACACCATTAATTGTCCAGACTGGTCCCATCAGTACATGAAAAATCACCATACGTACTGATAGGCTTATACAATCAGCCATACATACTGATAAGCTGATACGATCAGCCATCCGTACTTCCTGGATGGACCAAGGACTGTCCAGACTGGTCCATCAGAACATGAAAAATTGAGCCATAAAGACTGATAGGCTGATATGATCAGCCTTATTCGTACTGAATGGAAGAATTTAACTCAACGTACCATGGACTGTCCGGACTGGTCCCAACAATACATTAAAAATGACCCATACGTACTAATAGGCTGATACAATCAGCCATCCGTACTATCTGGAAAGACCAAGGTTCTTCCAGACTGGTCCATCAGGCCATGAAAAATCGACCCATACATACTGATAGGCTGAAATGATAAGCCTTATCCAAACTAAATGGAAGGATTTAACTCAACGGTTCATGGACTGTCAGGACTGGTCCCATCAGTACATGAAAAATGACCCATTCGTACTGATAGGCTGATTTGATCAGCCATCCGTACTGCCTGGAAGGACCAAGGACTGTC
>MU108743.1:0-23044 GCA_012274485.2 Sinapis alba | reverse complement strand
GACCTTGATGCTTGCTGCTTTGGTGAAGATGTCAGCCAACTGATCTTCACTTCTAGTGTAGCATGGCAAGATAATTTTCTGCTCCACAGCTTGTCTAACCTTATGACAATCCACTTCTATGTGCTTGGTCTTTTCATGGAACACATTGTTGGATGCTATATGGATGAATGCTTGATTATCACAGTGCATGGTGATGGGTATGGTCGTCTCAATGCCCAAGTCTTTCATCAGGTTCCTGATCCAAATAAGTTCACTTGTGAGCTTCCTCATTGCTCTATACTCAGCCTCAGCACTGGAACAGTATACTATCTTCTGTTTCTTGCTCTTCCAAGTGACTAAGTTGCCTCCAATGAAGGTACAGTAGCCTGTCGTGGACCTCCTGTCCACTCTATCTCCAGACCAATCAGCATCACAGTACCCTACTATCTCAGTACTCTTGTTACAACCCATCCAAACTCCTTGCCCTGGTGCCTCTCTAAGATACCTCAGAATTCTCTCTACCATGTTCCAATGGTGTAGTTTAGGAGCTTGCATGTGCTGGCTGACTTGATTGACTGCAAAGCACACATATGGTCTTGTGATTGTGAGGTAGATAAGCTTCCCAACCATTCTTCTATATTTCTTGACATCTCCATTTGGCCTGTCCTCAATCTCCCCCTCACGCAAGACCTTGTAACCATCTTCTAGTGGTGTCTTGGCAGCTCTTCCACCTAGATCACATGCCTCACTCGACAAATCAAGTGTGTACTTCCTTTGGGATAGAAACATCCCCTCTTTAGATCGGCATATCTCTATTCCTAGGAAGTACTTTAACTCACCCAAGTCTTTGATATCAAATGATGATTTAAGAAAAGATTTAGTTAAGAGGATACCTTCCTTGTCATTTCATGTGATTATGATATCATCCACATACACTAAAATCACCACAATGCCTTTTGGACTGGTGAGAGTGAAGAGAGTGTGGTCAGCTTCAGATTTCACAAAACCCCTTCCATTTAGAGTGGTACTGAGTTTGTGATACCAGGCCCTTGGTGATTGCTTCAGTCCATAGATGAATTTCTTCAATCTAAGGACATTTCCAGGCTTGACTAGATGCTCTAGACCAGGAGGTGGTCTCATGTAGACTTCATCTTCAAGTTCACCCTGTAGGAAGGCATTCTTCACATCCATCTGCCATAGATCCCACTCCAAGTTAACAGCCAAAGAGAGGATGATCCTTATGGTATGGAGCTTAGCCACTGGGGCAAAGGTGTCAAGGTAGTCCTCTCCATAAGTCTGAGTGAATCCTGTAAGTTTAGTGAAGAACAAGTGAAGAACATGTGAGAGAGAGAGAGAGATTGATCCGGACAAGAAAGGAGAGAGAGGGAGAGGTAAGTTAGTCGACCAAGAATAGAAGAGAATATGAAGGATCTAATTTCCTTAATTAAACTACAAAGGGTTACATGTCTTTATATAGACTAGACAATCAGAACAAGAGAAACAATAAACAATGGGAAATGATAAACAATTATGTCTCATGCTGGCGCGTCTGGACAGTGAAAGGGACAGGACCCAAACGGCTCCAAGGCTAACCTCAACATGTGACTCCTTTATTTAAATGTTTCCTCATGTACAAATATCTCCAACAGCCTTCTCTTGTTTCTGAATCAAAGTGGTCGACATTCCCATCAGTTCCTTTGCCTCCAAGTCAAGTAAGGTCACGGATGGGATGAAGTCTAATCCGTACAAGTTGTACGGACTGCCTTGTAATCCAAGACACTTACTTAGCCTTCTCTTATTGTCTCTTATTCTTCTTCATGGTCAATACTCCCCCTCAAGCTTGACCGGATGTAATGGTCAAGCTTGGATACCATGAAGACTTTCTCTCATCAAAACCTTAGTATGCAAAACCCATTGGGACAAAAACATACTAAGGAAAAAGAGTAGAAGCTCCATGGTTATAGGGGCTTACTTGTGCGTGATGTCCATGAGTCCAAGCTTAGGATATATGGACTCACACACCTTGATACTTGTGGCTTTGGTGAAGACATCTGCTAGCTGATCCTCACTTCTTGTATAGCATGGTAGAATTACTCCTTGCATCACCATCTGTCTCACCTTGTGACAATCTAACTCAATGTGTTTGGTCCTCTCATGGAACACTGAGTTTGAGGCTATGTGAATGGCTGCTTGGTTGTCACAATGCATGGTGATAGGTGAGGTGATCTCTATGCCCAAGTCTTTGAGAAGTCCTTTGATCCATACTAGCTCGTTGGTAAGCTTCCTCATGGCTCTATATTCAGCTTCAGCACTTGAACATGACACAACCTTTTGCTTCTTGCTTTTCCATGTGACCAGGTTGCCTCCAATGAATGTACAGTATCCAGTGGTGGATTTCCTATCATTCCTATCTCCTGCCCAATCAGCATCACAATACCCAACTACTTCAGTATTGCCATTGCATCCCATCCATATTCCTTGGCCGGGAGATCCACTGAGGTATCTAAGGATCCTCTCCACCATTTTCCAGTGATACATCATTGGCACTTGCATGTGTTGGCTAACCTGATTCACAGCAAAACAAATATCAGGTCTAGTGATAGTCAAATATATGAGCTTACCCACTAGCCGTCTGTACTGTTTTGGATCTTCAAATGGAGTTGCTTCATACTCCCCCTCTCGTAGGATCTTATATCCATCTTCCAGTGGTGTCTTTGCTGGCTTTTCTCCAAGCATACCTGCACCATCCAAGAGATCAAGTGTGTACTTTCTTTGGGACAAGAAGAGCCCCTCTTTAGAGCGGCACACTTCTATTCCAAGAAAGTACTTTAGCTCTCCAAGATCCTTTATATCAAATACTGATTTGAGAAAGGTTTTAGTTGCTTGTATACCTTCCTTGTCACTCCCTGTGATGATGATATCATCAACATACACAAGGATGACTACTATACCTTGTTGGCTGGTGAATGTGAAGAGAGTATGATCAGCTTCTGATCGGCAAAACCCTTTCCCATTCAGAGTGGTGCTAAGCTTATGGTACCATGCTCTTGGTGATTGCTTTAGTCCATAGATAGCCTTCTTGAGTCTCCATACATTTCCTGGTTTAACCATGTGTTCTAGACCAGGAGGGGGTTTCATGTAGACTTCATCCTCTAGTTCTCCTTGAAGGAATGCATTCTTCACATCCATTTGCCATAAGTCCCATTCCAAGTTTGTTGCAAGTGAGAGAATGATCCTGATGGTGTGAAGCTTTGCAACAGGAGCAAAGGTATCCAAGTAGTCTTCACCATACGTTTGAGTGAATCCCCTTGCTACCAGCCTTGTCTTCTTTCTTTCTGGTTTTCCATTAGCTAGATACTTGATAGTGTAGAGTAGGCGACTTGTCACAGCTTTCTTGCCTTTGGGAAGTTCAGTTTCAAACCATGTGTCATTCTTGATCATGGCACCCATCTCATCTCCCACTGATGCTTTCCACTCATCATTTGCCATTGCTTCTTCATAAGTCTTGGGAATGTATTCCTGATCCACATTACTCATGAAGACTTGATGCTCTTCTGGATATTGAGCTAATGAACACACTGCCCTCTCTGGATGTGCTACCACATTAGCATTGAAGTACACTCTTGTGTTCTTCCAGTGTTCTGGTCCATGCCTTATTCTAGTGCTTCTCCTTAGTGGCTGAGCTTGTTCTGCTTCTACCTCTTCAGTTTGGTTTCCATCATCTTGATCTCTATCATCTTGCTGTTGTATAGTTTCATGTTGTTCCTCTTGCTCACCTTGATCATGAACTTCAGAACCCTCTTGATGACTTGTTTCAGCTGGTTCTGTTTGGTTCCCCCCTTCAGGATCAAGGTGAGGAGTTTCTACAGCCGGTTCACTCTCTTGGGGTTGTGGAGAGTGAGACCTTCCCCCTTCTCTTGGTTGGCCAATGCCGAGACTCTCAAGTATGATCCTCAAATTATTGGCTCTATCCGAGGGTGCATTTGATAGATCTTTCAAGCTCTCCCAGCTCTTCTCATCATAGTACCCTTTGGACTCCATGAACTTTACATCCCGAGATACCATCACTCTTCTGGTTTCAGGTACATAACATTTGTATCCCTTCTGGTTAGCTGAGTATCCAATGAACATTGCTTTGATACTCTTGGCTTCAAGCTTATTTCTCTGTTCACCTGGAATCAAGACAAAGCAGGTGCAACCAAACACACGCAAATGATCAATGGAGGGTCTGTTTTTGTTTAATACCTCATAAGGAGACACATCATGGAGAATTCTTGTGGGGGTTCTATTGATTAAGTAGCAGGCAGCCACCACAGCATCTCCCCAAAACCTCTTTGGGACATTGGCATGGAACATCATGCTTCTAGCCACCTCCATGAGATGTCGATTCTTTCTCTCAGATACTCCATTTTGTTGTGGTGTGTAAGGGCAACTAGTTTGGTGAATGATTCCATGTTTGGCTAGATGATTCTTGAATGCATGACTTGTGTATTCTCCACCATTGTCTGACCTAAATATTTTGATCTTGGCATTGAAATGATTAGTAACATAACTTTGAAAGTTCATAAATGCTTCTAATACCCTATCCTTTGATTGAATTAAGGTTAGCCAAGTATATTTAGATTTCTCATCAATGAATGTGACAAAATATTTATAATTTTCCCTAGAAACACAAGGAGCAGTCCAAACATCTGAGTGAACTAAATCGAAGCAATGATCATAAATAGTAGTGGATTTAACAAAGACAGTCTTGCAATGTTTCCCAAGGATACAAGCTTCACAGCTATCATTCTTAAAGGAAATTTTAGGTAACAATAGTCCTAAGGCACGAGAATGAGGATGACCTAGTCTAGCATGCCATAATACATCAGAAGCTAAAGTAGAATTGGAACTAAAAGCATGAGAAAAATCAGAACTAATTTTGGTGTCTTCAAGCAAATATAATCCGCCCTTGCTAACACCCTTTCCCAGCATCTTACTTGTCTCAATATCCTGAAAATGAACATCATTAGGACTGAAGATAACATTACAATTCAGATCAGTAGTTGCCTTTTTAACCGAGAGTAAGTTGGATGCAAATGAGGGCATGTAAAATGCTTTAGACTCTTTTTCAAACAGCTTTAAGTTCCCTATACCTTTAATAGGTATTCTATCACCATTAGCAATTGTCACACTTCCTAGAGCAGGCTCTATGTTACTAATGAGACTAGAATCCTTAATCATGTGATGAGATGCTCCTGAATCAATTACTAATGGTTTAACATTCAGTGATTTATGTAAGACATTACTACTAATGTTACCAGAGTTTGCATTGAGGGCTTTGATCAAGGCCTCAATGTCTGACTTGCGGATGAATGCATCCTCTTGGGCAGGCTGAGAAGAAGCTCCAACAGCATAGGTTGGTGCGTGTGTAGTTGACACCAAAGCCCTCCCTTCACTAGCTAGGTGCATGGGTTGAACCATCTGCTGCTGGCCATTCTGTTGAACAGCTTCATTTGCTCTTGCTTGATTGTACTTGTTGGCTGGAGCTGGCCTGAGGTGTGGGTGAAGGATCCAGAATTTTTTTTTGGAGTGCCCTTGCCTCTTGCAATGCTCGCAAGTCACAGATTTGTCTCCTCCTCCTCTTGGTTTGAAGTAGGCTTTATTTGCTGAAGCATTCCCCACCTTGTCAGCCTTGTTTGCCATAGAGAGTTCTCCTTTTCCACCAAACAAGCCATTTGAGCCTAAATCTTTTTGAAGTTGGGCACACACATCATCATAGCTAGGGAGCTCCTTGGCTCGCAATATGTGTTTGAGAAGATCACTGAAGTTTGAGTTCAGTGTGAGAAGTAACCCAAATACTTTGTCTTGCTCACGCCTTTCTTCAAGAGTATTAGGGACATTGGTACTTGGTCTAATTATCTCAAGCTCAGACCACAGTTGGCTGTACTTTCCCAAGTGCTTGGTAAGATCCATCTCTTCTTGATGTAGATTGTTGATGGCTCTCTTTACTTCAAAGATCCTTGTAAGGTTTGAGGTGTTGCCATACACCTTGTATAAGGTGTCCCATAGCTTCTTGGCTGTCTCACAGTGTGAGTAACAGTCCATGATAGGTGTTTCAAGTGAGTTTTGCAAGGCTGACAGCACCATGAGATCCTCTTGTTCCCATTTGCCTTCATCAGTAACTACAACCTCCTTGCCATCTTCCCCTTGGGTGATTTGCTTTGGTGCTTCACTTGATGTGATATGTTCCCACAATCCTCTTCCCCCAAGGGCAGTCTTGGTTAGTCTTGACCAAGTAATGTAGTTTGTCCCTTTGAGGACACTCGGAATGTGAACTGGTCTTTGTTGCTCCATGGTTTCCTTGAGATGAGAGAGAGGCGCCAAGTAATTTCCTTGAGATGAGAGAGGCGCCAAGTACAGTTTGAATTTCAAACTTAGGTGAACGAGTCTAAGAGAGGGACAGAAAAGAGTGAGCACATTCAACACAAAGGAAGACTCCTCAACTAATCCTCGAGAACACTCAAGAACACTTTCTCTCACTCGCTTAGAATAAGAAGTTTGTAGGATGGTTTTTCAAGAGAGTAACCGAGTAGAATGGAAGGGAGTGAGTTTCAGAGTAGATTTGCGGAAGGAAAATAGGTTCTCAGAAGCTTAAAGCTCTGATACCATGTAAGTTTAGTGAAGAACAAGTGAAAAATATGTGAGAGAGAGAGATTGATCCGGATAAGAAAGGAGAGAGAGGGAGAGGTAAGTTAGTCGACCAAGAATAGAAGAGAATAGAAAGGATCTAATTTCCTTAATTAAACTACAAAGGGTTACATGTCTTTATATAGACTAGACAATCAGAACAAGAGAAACAATAAACAATGGGAAATGATAAACAATTCTGTCTCATGCTGGCGCGTCTGGACAGTGAAAGGGACATGACCCAAATGGCTCCAAGGCTAACCTCAACATGTGACTCCTTTATTTAAATGTTTCTTCATGTACAAATATCTCCAACGGCCTTCTCTTGTTTCTGAATCAAAGTGGTCGACATTCCCATCAGTTCCTTTGCCTCCAAGTCAAGTAAGGTCACGGATGGGATGAAGTCTAATCCGTAAATGTTGTATGGACTGCCTTGTAATCCAAGACACTTACTTAGCCTTCTCTTATTGTCTCTTATTCTTCTTCATGGTCAATAAATCCCCTTGCAACAAGCCTTGTCTTGCATCTTTCCACAGTACCATCAGCATTGTATTTGATGGTGAAGATCCACATGCTTGTCACTGCCTTCTTGCCCTTTGGAAGTTCTGCTTCATACCAAGTGTCATTCACAATCATAGCATTGGTTTCATTTCCCACTGAGTCTCTCCACTCCTTGTGTTTCATAGCTTCTTCATAAGACCTTGGGATGTACTCCTGGTCTAGCTTTCCCATGAACACAACATGTTCCTGTGGGTATTGAGCCAAAGAACACACAGCTCGAATGGGATGAGCTACAGCTTGTGAGTTGAAGTAGACTCTTGTGTTTACCCAATTTGAAGGAGGATGTCTAATCCTGGTGCTCCTTCTTAATGTTTGAACATTTTCTTCAGTTGGTGCAGTCTCCTCTTGATATTCACTCACCACTGACCCTTCTTGTTGCTCATCTTGGTCCTGAGATACTGAACTTTCTTGTTGAGCTTCAGTTTGATTCCCCCCTTCAGGAGCAAGAGGAGTAATATCCACAACTTCATTTTCAGACCCCTCAAGCGATTCTTCAGTTTGTGGACTTGGCTGGTCTTGTCTTGGCTCAGTCTCAATCACAACCCTCTCTTGTGGTATATTGATGCCAAGACTCTCCATTACCCTTCTCAAATTTGCAGCTCTATCTGAGGCTGATTGAGACAAGTCTTTCACCTCATCCCAACTCTTCTCATCATAGTAGCCTCTGGATTCAACAAAGCTCACATCTCTAGAGATTAAAACCCTCCTGGTTTCTGGTGAAAAACACTTGTATCCCTTTTGGTGAGGTGAGTACCCAATGAACATTGCCCTTGTACTCTTTGGTTCCAGCTTGTTCCTTTGTTCTCCTGGAATTAAGACAAAGCACAAGCAACCAAATACCCGAAGGTGATCTATAGATGGGCGATATTTATTTAATATCTCATGTGGAGACTGATCTTGAAGAACCTTGGTAGGAATCTTGTTGATCAAGTAGCAAGCTGTCATCACAGCATCCCCCCAGAACCTTTTAGGTACATTCATGTGGAACATCATACTTCTGGCCACCTCCATAAGATGTCTATTCTTCCTCTCAGCCACACCATTTTGTTGTGGAGTATATGGACAGCTTGTTTGATGGATCATCCCATGCTTGGCTAAGTGTTGTTTGAATGCTTTGCTGGTGTATTCTCCTCCATTATCTGATCTAAGAATTTTTATCTTGGCATTGTAATGGTTAGAGACATAAGTTTGGAAGTTTATAAAAGCATCTAACACCCTATCTTTAGATTGCAGCAAGGTGATCCATGTATACTTTGATTTCTCATCTATAAATGTCACAAAGTACTTATGATGTTCCCTAGATGCACAAGGAGCAGTCCACACATCAGAGTGAATTAAATCAAAGCAACTTTCATAGATTGTACTAGATTTAGGAAAGACAGTTTTGCAATGTTTTCCTAGGATGCAAGCTTCACAATCTTTTTGAAATGAAATACTAGGCAACATGATGTTCAAGGCACGAGAATGAGGATGTCCTAATCTAGCATGCCACATTACATCTTTAGGGAAATTAAAACTTGAATTCAAAGCATAAGATAAATCGGCTGTGAGCTTGGTGTCTTCAAGCAAGTACAAGTCTCCCTTGGTCACACCTTTGCCAAGCAACCTACTAGTTTCAATATCCTGAAAGTAGACATCATTAGGAGTGAAAGTAACACTGCAATTCAAGTCATTAGTGGCCTTTTTAACTGATAACAAATTAGAGGTGAAACTAGGCATATAAAAGGCTTTAGTATCCTTGTTGAACAACCTAAGATCACCTACTCCTTTAATTGGTACTCTATCACCATTAGCAATCATAACATTTCCTAAGGCAGGAACAATATTTTTAATTAAGTTTTGATCACTAATCATGTGGTGGCTAGCTCCTGAATCTATAACTAAAGGTTTAGTTAATTTTAAATCAGTGAAAGCATTCAAGGAGACACCACAGTTAGAAGCATGTAAAGAGGTACCAAGTGTGTTACCAGAGTTGTCCTTGAGGATCTTGATGAGAGCCTCAATATCAGATCGCTTGATGGCTTCATCTTGACTGTTCCTCAAGCTTGAAAAGCTACTGGAAGTCAATGCCTTTCCCTCACCAGCAGCATTATTTGAGCGCATGGTCCCTGGAGTATATGGTTCACCCACATCACTAGAGAGATTGGCTCTTGGTTCATGGTATGATGTCCTGAATTTTTGAGGTTTAAGATGACGGTGTAGAATCAAACATTTGTCCTTCCCATGGCCTTTCTTCTTGCAGTGTTCACATACCCATATCTTCTTGTCATCATGCTTGTAGGAGCCTTTGTTTGCAACACCTTCAGCCTGGTTTGCAACAACAAGTTCTCTTTTGCCTCCAAATAGCTCCACAGAGCCTTGTTCCTTTTGAACCTGAGCGCATACTTCTTCAAGAGATGGAAGTTTATCACTCCTTAGGATGTACTTAATCAGGTCTCCATAGGCTGGATTGAGAGTAAACAGCAAAGCAAAGACCTTATCTTGTTCTCTCCTTTCATTAAGCACCTCACGATCAACAGTAGCTGGTCTGAACATTTCCAGCTCTGCCCACAGGGATCTAAACTTCCCAAAATGTTTAGAAAATTCAGTGTCCTCTTGACTGAGAGTGTTGATGGCCCTCTTGACTTCAAATACTCTACTGATGTTGGACTGGTTACCATAAACCTTTTGTAGTGTGTAAACATTTTTGTGTTTGTAGAGTGTGAATCTAAATCTGAGAGAAAGAGATTAAGAGAATAGAGAGAATAGAGAGAGTAGAGAGAATAGAAACTCAATACTTCATCTATTGATTCATATGAGAGGTTACAAGTTATAAAGGGATTACAATCATGTCTAGGTTCAATGAATTCAACCTAGACATACAAGCATGTGAGGTCAATACAAATACTTGGCTGAGAGGCTCCACATGCTTGGACAGGCTGGAAAGTAGCTCTTCCTTTCCAGCTGTGGTCTCACCTTATCCTGCCACCTTATCCAGACTGCTTGGGCGAGTTTCTCCTATCCAGATTGGATAAATGCAAGGTAACTTCTCATCTTGACATAGTTACCTTCATCCATAGTTACTGTGGTAACTTTCCAAAGTTACTGTGGTAACTTTGGAGTTATTGTCACAATCTCACCCCTTCTCTTCTATAACTGATCCCTGAACCTCCAAGACTCCATCTCTTCATTACCTTCCTCTCAACACTCCCCATCAAGCTAGACCAAGGGAACTTGGTCTAGCTTGGAAACCATGAAGACCTCCCTCATTAAAAACCTTACCAAGAAAAACTCATTGGGATAAAACCTTGATGAGGGAAAAAGAGTGGAGACTCCATGGTTAAGGGGATCAGCTTCTAGGCGTGAGATCAATGAGCCCAAGCCTAGAAAGTATGGACTCCATTGTCTTCAGCCTTGCAGCCTTAGTAAACACATCCGCCAGTTGATCCTCACTCCTTGTATAGCATGGCAGTATCACTCCTAAGACAATCATCTGCCTCACCTTGTGACAATCAACTTCTATGTGCTTTGTTCTCTCATGGAAGACTGAATTAGAAGCTATGTGAATTGCTGCTTGATTGTCACAATGCATTGTCATGGGAGTGGTCTGCTCAATCTCTAGATGCTTCAAAATGCCTTTGATCCAGACTAACTCATTTGTTAACTTCAACATAGCCCTATACTCAGCTTCAGCACTTGAACAAGAGATCACCTTCTGCTTCTTACTCTTCCAAGTCACTAAGTTCCCTCCAATGAATGTACAATACCCTGTGGTTGATCTTCTGTCCACTCTATCACCTGCCCAATCAGCATCACAATACCCAACCACTTCTGTACTGCCATTGCATCCCATCCAGACTCCTTGCCCTTGTGTACCACTCAGATACCTTAGTATCCTATCCACCATTTTCCAGTGATGTACCTTTGGAGCCTGCATATGCTGACTAACTTGATTCACAGCAAAACATAGATCTGGTCTTGTGATAGTCAAGTAGATCAGCTTGCCAACCATCTTCCTATACAGCTTAGCATCCTCAAACAACTGGTTCTCTTCAATCTCCCCCTCAAGTAGAACCTTGTATCCTTCTTCAAGAGGTGTCTTGGCGATTTTTCCTCCAAGCACCCCTGCTTCCTTCAACATATCCATAGTATACTTTCTTTGAGACATGAACAACCCCTCTTTAGACCTGCATATCTCAATTCCCAGAAAATACTTCATCTCTCCCAAGTCCTTAATGTCAAACACTGACTTGAGGAAGTCTTTAGTGGCTTGAATCCCAGCCTTATCACTTCCTGTGATAATCAAGTCATCTACATATACCAAGATCACAATGATCCCTGAGGGACTCGACAAGGTGAAGAGAGTGTGATCTAATTCAGACTTCCTAAAGCCTCTCCCATTGAGTGTTGTGCTCAACTTCCTGTACCAAGCTCTAGGAGACTGTTTCAACCCATATATGGCCTTCTTCAATCTCAAGACATTCCCTGGTTTCACAAGATGCTCAAGACCAGGTGGTGGATACATGTATACTTCATCTTCAAGCTCACCTTGCAAGAATGCATTCTTCACATCCATCTGCCACAAATCCCACTTCAAGTTTGTTGCAATGGATAACACAATTCGGATTGTGTGGAGCTTAGCCACTGGAGCAAACGTGTCAATGTAATCTTCCCCATAGGTCTGTGTAAACCCTCTTGCTACCAGTCTGGTCTTGCACCTCTCAATCTTCCCATTTGCAAGGTATTTGATTGTAAAGATCCACCTACTTGACACTGCCTTCTTCCCTTTAGGTAAAGCACTCTCATACCAAGTATCATTTCTGATCATTGCATCTCTTTCATCCCCCACAGAATCTCTCCAAACCTTGTGCTTCATAGCTTCTTCATAAGATCTTGGTATCTCACTCTCATCCAAGTTGCACATAAACGCCATGTGTTCATCAGGATACTCAGCAAAGGAACATACAGCTTGAGAAGGATGCTCCACAGCCTGGGCATTGTAGTACACTCTCGTGTTTACCCAGTTGGAAGGATCCTTCCTCACCCGTGTGCTCCTCCTCAATAGTTGAACCTGATCCTCAGTTTGAACCTCAGCTTGAACCTGTTCTTCTGAACTAGTATACTCTTCCTGCTCATCTCCACTAGATTGAGCCAGATCTTGACCTTGTTCTTCCTGCTCATCTCCACTAGACTGAGCCAAATTCTCTGCTTCTTGTGTCACCTCTTGATCATGATGACCTGAATCCTCTTGATGCTGCTCTTGCACTCCTGATTCAGATCCATTCCCCCTCTCATGATCAAGAGGAATTGTTCTTCCAGCTTCTTCACACTGATCAGAAGGAGCTCTCATTTTTGGTTGCTGATCTTGGGACATGTTTATCCCTAGCTTCTCTAATACAATCCTGAGAGTTGTTGCTTTTTCTGATGGTGCTTGAGATAGATCCTCCAAATCTTCCCACTTATGCTTGTCATAATACCCTTTTGACTCCACAAATTTGACATCTCTACACACCAGAACTCTCCTTGTCTCTGGATCATAACACTTGTATCCCTTCCGGGTTATTGAATACCCAATGAACATGGCTTTTGTACTCTTTCCCTCCAGCTTGTTTCTCTGCTCTCCTGGAACCAAGACATAGCATAAGCACCCAAAGACTCGCAGGTGATCAATATATGGCTTGTTCCTGTTCAACACTTCAAATGGAGACAGATCCTTCAATATCTTAGTTGGTATCATGTTGATAAGATAGCAAGCAGTCTGAACAGCATCACTCCAAAACCGTTTTGGAACATTTCCATGAAACATCATTGATCTAGCAACCTCCATCAAGTGCATATTCTTCCTCTCAGAAACCCCATTCTGATGTGGTGTGTAAGGAAAGCTGGTCTGATGCACAATCCCATGCTTTGCTAGATGATTCTTGAAGGCGTGACTGGTGTATTCACCTCCATTGTCTGACCTTAGTACCTTCACAGTAACATTGTAATGGTTAGTTACATATGCCTGGAAGTTTATAAATGCATCTAGTACTCTATCCTTAAATGGAAGCAATGTAATCCAAGTATACTTAGACTTCTCATCTATGAATGTAACAAAGTACTTCTGATTGTCCCTAGACACACATGGTGATGTCCAAACATCAGAGTGAACCAGATCAAAACACTTCTCATATATAGTCTCTGATGTTGGAAAAACAGTCCTACAATGTTTCCCTCATATGCAAGCCTCACACTCCAAATGATTGAATGACAAAGTAGGTAAAATCAGTTCAATTGCATGAGTATGAGGATGTCCCAATCTAGCATGCCAAGTAATGCTATCAATTCTATCAGTAGCACTACTTAAGCAAACAGAATCAAAGGGTTTAGAGAGCTTAGCCATGTGAAGATGGTAGAGCTCATTCCTGCTGTCTCCCCTTCCAATAACTCGTCCAGACTTCAGGTCCTGAAACTCAACTTCATTTGGCCTGAATACCACTTGACAATCAAGATCAACAGTTGCACTCTTCACTTATATCAGGTTAGATGTGAACCGAGGCAGATAGAAGGCAGCTGAGTCTTTTTCAAACAACTTTAGATTTCTTATCCCTTCTATTGGGATCCTATCACCATTAGCTATCATGACACTCCCTGTGGTGGCTTTAATATCACTCATCAAACTCCTATCACTGATCATATGAGGCTTTCTCCAGAATCAATTATGATAGGTTTTGAGGCTATGGTATGCATACCATGTTTCTTGTTTGCAGCCAAGGCTTGTATATGCTCAATTAAAGCCCTCCATTCCTTTTTGGTGATAGGATCATCTGATCCTGCTGTCTCATGCTCCCTCACTACCATTCTTCCTTCCACTGAGTCACCCATGAAAGCTGAGTAAGGACACTCTCCTTTAATGAGTTGCTGCGCCACTTCTTTAACCATTCTCATATCAACACTGTTTCCTAGATACCCAGACACTCTACTCTTCTTCAAATGTTTTCCCATCATGATCCATGTCTTGGAAAGCTTTCTCAGTCTTCCCCTCTTACACCTTGTACCATCCTTCCTACAAGGTTGTTTCTTGGTCTTCTTACACACCTCACAAGCATTTTGAACAATCTCATATATACCATCCACAAGAAGGCTCAAGACTGTATCTTGTTCCAGCCTCTCTTTCATACCTTTAGGATCTGATATGCTTGGTCTCAACCCATCCATTTCAGACCATAAGTACTTTAGCTTCCCCAAAAGCTGATGGATCTCGTCCTTTCCTTGTCTCAAGTCACTAAAAGCTCTCTTGACTTCATAGACCTTCATCAGATTGGACTTGTTCCCATGGGCTGTGTCAATCTCACACTTTGTCTTCATCCTTCAGACTTAGTGTCTGTCCATCTCCAATAGCCATTCTCACTAAAGGCTCCCCCTTTACATGACTACTCCATAGCCAGCAGGTTTTCAAAGCTGTCTTTGCCCATCTTGACCAAACCCCATTGATTTCTCCTTCAAGCTTCACTGGAATACTAGATCTCTGCTTCATTTCCTTGTTGAGCTCGTTTGTTACCACCAGGAAATTCCAAACAAACCCAGAGAATGAAGAACAGAACCTAAGAACACCAAGAGCACTCAAGAACACCAAGAACACTCAAGAACACAAACCCAGATTTCGCCAAGCAAACCCAATAACACACACTCCCACCCTTCTAGTAACCTTGTGTTTGTAGAGTGTGAATCTAAATCTGAGAGAAAGAGAATAGAGAGAATAGAGAGAATAGAGAGAGTAGAGAGAATAGAAACTCAATACTTCATCTATTGATTCAGATGAGAGGTTACAAGTTATAAAGGGATTACAATCATGTCTAGGTTCAATGATTTCAACCTAGACATACAAGCATGTGAGGTCAATACAAATACTTGGCTGAGAGGCTCCACATGCTTGGACAGGCTGGAAAGTAGCTCTTCCTTTCCAGCTGTGGTCTCACCTTATCCTCCCACCTTATCCAGACTGCTTGGGCAAGTTTCTCCTATCAAGATTGGATAAATGCAAGGTCACTTCTCATCTTGACATAGTTACCTTCATCCATAGTTACTGTGGTAACTTTCCAAAGTTATTGTGGTAACTTTGGAGTTACTGTCACAATCTCACCCGTTCTCTTCTATAACTGATCCCTGAACCTCCAAAACTCCATCTCTTCATTACCTTCCTCTCAACAGTGTGTCCCACAGATCCTTGGAAGTTTCACAGTAGGAGTAAGCTTCCTGGATTGAGGATTCAAGACTGGACTGGAGAATGGACAACACCATGAGATCCTCCTGATCTTTCTTCCTGCCGCAAGCCTCAGCAGTCACAGCTTCTTTACCATCCTCTCCTAGGATGATCTTCTTTGGCCTCTTGCCTTCTTCAACAATTTCCTAGAGGCCTCTGCCTCCAAGAGCAGTTTTAGCTAGTCTTGCCCACAGTAGGTACTTAGTTCCCTTAAGAGTAACATGAATCATCACCATTTTTGAGTTTTCTGTCAAATCCATCAAGAACAACTCAAGAACAGCAAAAACAGCTCAAGAACAGTGGAAAAAGACAAAAAGAATTTTGAAAATTATCAGAGTAGCTTAGATGTTTGCGGAATAAGAAAGAGAGAGTAAGAGAGAATAGGTTTCAGGAGCTTAATGCTCTGATACCATGTGAGAATTAGAGAATCAGAGAGTAACTAAGTGAAGAACATGAAGAACACATGAAGAACTAGAGAGAGAATGGGGATTTCGAAATGGTAGAGAGAAGTGTTTATTATTCACTTAATCCAGAACATGGTACAAGATATTTAAAGACAAACAAAAGAGCTACATGACAAGTTAAAATAATAAACAAAGGGAAATGCAGTCTGTGGGATTAGAGGAGCAGTCTGGTGGGATCAGGGCAGTCTGGTGGGATCAGGGCAGTCTGTGTGAAAGTGACAGGTCCTGATCCTGTCCAAACATGTGACCATGTGGTCCACCTTCTCCAACAGCCATCTCGGTTCTCCTTCCTACTTTACCGACTTCAACACGCTTGATTAAGCTCCCTTGGACCTTATTTAACTCATGCAATAGGGCACAACACTTGGTTGCCCCTGAAGACACTCTAGGTTGTACGTACTGCCTTGGATTCCAAGTTACCTCTCAAACTAGCTTAATTAAAATAAAACCATTCCTCTTGATCTCCTCTTGATCTTTATTGCTTCATCTCAACAATAACTCCTATGAGATTTATTCAACTTCATGAAAGACCCTCCATTGATTAATGGTTTCAAATCAAGCTTCTTACATAGTGATTCATTCTGGTTTGATTAGAAGCTTGAAGAACTTGCCTTATGTCCAAATAGGCTAAACATGGATATCCTGATTAGAAAGTGGAATAACTTCTTAAACATAACTCCTTTGAGATTTATTAAACTTCATGGATACTCTCCCCTGAATAATGGTTCCAAATAAAGCTTCTTACATAGTGATTCATCCTAGTTTGATTAGAAGCTTGAAGAACTTGCCATATGTCCAAACAGAATAAAACATGGATATCCTGATTAGAAAGTGGAATAACTTCTTAAACATAACTCCTTTGGGATTTATTCAACTTTATGGATACTCTCCACTGAATAATGGTTCCAAATCAAGCTTCTTACGTAGTGATTCATCCTTGTTTGATTAGAAACTTCAAGAACTTACCATATGTCCAAACAGGCTAAACATGAATATCCTGATTAGAAAGTGGAAAAACTTCTTAAACATAACTCCTTTGGGATTTATTCAACTTCATGGATACTCTCCACTGAATAATGGTTCCAAATCAAGGTTCTCACATAGTGATTCATCCGGGTTTGATTAGAAGCTTGAAGAACTTGCCATATGTCCAAACAGGCTAAACATGGATATCCTGATTTGAAAGTGGAATAACTTCCTTAACATAACTCCTTTGGGATTTTTTTCAACTTCATGGATACTCTACACTGAATAATGGTTCCAAATAAATCTTCTTACATAGTGATTCATCCTGGTTTGATTAGGAGCTTGAAGAACTTGCCATATGTCTAAACAGGCTAAACATATATATCATGATTAGAAAGTGGAATAACTTCTTAAACATAACTCCTTTGGGATTTATTCAACTTCATGGATACTCTACACTGAATAATCGTTCCAAATCAAGCTTCTTACATAGTGATTCATCCTAGTTTGATTTGAAGCTTGAAGAACTAGCCATATGTCCAAACAGGCTAAACATGGATATCCTGATTAGAAAGTGGAATAACTTCTTAAACATAACTCCTGTGGGATTTATTCAACTTTATGGATATTCTCCACTTAATAATGGTTCCAAATCAAGCTTCTTACATAGTGATTCATCCTGGTTTGGTTAGAAGCTTCAAGAACTTACCATATGTCCAAACAGGCAAAACATGAATATCCTGATTAGAAAGTGGAATACCTTCTTAAACATAACTCCTTTGCGATTTATTCAACTTTATGGATACTCTCCACTGAATAATGGTTCCAAATCAAGCTTCTTACATAGTGATTCATCCTGGTTTGATTAGAAGCTTCAAGAACTTACCATATGTCCAAACAGGCTAAACATGAATATCCTGATTAGAAAGTGGAATAACTTCTTAAACATAACTCCTTTGGGATTGATTCAAGTTCATAGATACTCTCCACTTAATAATGGTTCCAGATCAAGCTTATTACATAGTGATTCATCTTGGTTTGTTTTGAAGCATGAAGAACTTACCATATGTCCAAACAGGCTAAACATGAATATCCTGATTAGAAAGTGGAATAACTTCTTAAACATAACTCCTTTGAGATTGATACAACTTCATGGATACTCTCCACTGAATAATGGTTCCAAATCAAGCTTCTTACATAGTGATTCATCCTGGTTTGATTAGAAGCTACAAGAACTTGCCATATGTCCAAACATGCTAAACATGGATCTCCTGATTAGAAAGTGGAATAACTTCTTAATCATAACTCCTTCGGGATTGATTCAACTTCATGGATACACTCCACTGAATAATGGTTCCAGATCAAGCTTTTTACATAGTTATTCATCTTGGTTTGTTTAGAAGCATGAAGAATTTGCCATATGTCCAAACAGCTAAACATGGATATCGTGATTAGAATGTGGAATAACTTCTTCAACATAACTCCTATGGGATTTATTCAACTTCATGAAAGTATCTCCATTTATTAATGGTTCCAAATAAAGCTTTTTACAAAGTGATTCATCTTGGTTTGATTAGAAGCTTGAAGAACTTGCCATATGTCCAAACATGCTAAACATGGATATCCAGATTAGAAAGTGGAATAACTTCTTAAACATAACTCATTTGGGATTTATTCAACTTCATGGATACTATCCACTGAATAATGGTTCCAAATAAAGCTTTTTACATAGTAATTCATCCTGGTTTGATTAGAAGCTTCAAGAACTTGCCATATGTCAAAACAGGCTAAACATGGATATCGTGATTAGAAAGTGATATAACTTCTTCAACATAACTCCTTTGGGATTTATTTAACTTCATGAAAGACTCTCCATTGATTAATGGTTCCAAATCAAACCTTTACATAGTGATTCATCCTGGTTTGGTTAGAAGCTTGAAGAACTTGCCATATGTCCAAACAGGCTAAACATGTATATCATGATTAGAAAGTGGAATAACTTCTTAAACATAACTCCTTTGGGATTCATTCAACTTCATGGATACTCTACACTGAATAATGGTTCCAAATCAAGCTTCTTACATAGTGATTCATCCTAGTTTGATTAGAAGCTTGAAGAACTTGCCATATGTCCAAACATGCTAAACATGGATATCCTGATTAGAAAGTGGAATAACTTCTTAAACATAACTCATGTGGGATTTATTCAACTTTATAGATACTCTCCACTTAATAATGGTTCCAAATCAAGCTTTTTAAGTAGTGATTCATCCTGGTTTGATTAGAAGCTTCAAGAACTTACCATATGTCCAAACAAGCTAAACATTAATATCCTGATTAGAAAGTGGAATAACTTCTTAAACATAACTCCTTTGGGATTGATTCAAATTCATGGATACTCTCCACTGAATAATGGTTCCAGATCAAGCTTATTACATAGTGATTCATCTTGGTTTGTTTAGAAGCATGAAGAACTTGCCATATGTCCAAACACGCTAAACATGGATATCCTTATTAGAAAGTGGAATTACTCTTCAACATAACTCCTATGAGATTTATTCAACTTCATGAAAGACTCTCTATTGATTAATGGTTCCAAATAAAGCTTTTTTCATAGTGATTCATCATGGTTTGATTAGAAGCTTGGAGAACTTGCCATATGTCCAAACAGGCTAAACATGGATATCCTGATTAGAAAGTGGAATAACTTCTTAAACATAACTCCTTTGGGATTTATTCAACTTCATCGATACTCTGCACTGAATAATGGTTCCAAATCGAGATTCTTACATAGTGATTTATCCGGGTTTGATTAGAAGCTTGAAGAACTTGCCATATGTCTAAACAGCATAAACATGGATATCCAGATTAGAAAGTGAAATAAGTTATTCAACATAACTCCTATGAGATTTATTCAACTTCATGAAAGACTCTCCATTGATTAATGGTTCCACATCAAGCTTCTTACATAGTGATTCATCTTGGTTTGATTAGAAGCTTTAAGAACTTGCCATATGTCAAAACATGCTAAACATGGATATCCTGATTAGAAAGTGGAATAACTTCTTAAACATAACTCCTTTGGGATTGATTCAAATTCATGGATACTCTCCACTGAATAATGGTTCCAGATCAATCTTATTACATAGTGATTCATCTTGGTTTGTTTAGAAGCATGAAGAACTTGCCATATGTCCAAACACGCTAAACATGGATATCCTGATTAGAAAGTGGAATAACTTCTTAAACATAACTCCTTTGGGATTGATTCAAATTCATGGATACTCTCCACTGAATAATGGTTCCAGATCAATCTTATTACATAGTGATTCATCTTGGTTTGTTTAGAAGCATGAAGAACTTGCCATATGTCCAAACACGCTAAACATGGATATCCTGATTAGAAAGTGGAATAACTTCTTCAACATAACTCCTATGAGATTTATTCAACTTCATGAAAGACTCTCTATTGATTAATGGTTCCAAATAAAGCTTTTTACATAGTGATTTATCCTGGTTTGATTAGAAGCTTGAAGAACTTGCCATATGTCCAAACAGGCTAAACATGGATATCCTGATTAGAAAGTGGAATAACTTCTTAAACATAACTCCTGTGGGATTTATTCAACTTCATGGATACTCTCCACTTAGTTATGGTTCCAGATTAACCTTCTTACATATTGATTCATTCTGGTTTGAGCTTCAAGAACTTGTCATATGTCCAAACATGCTAAACATGGATATCCTGATTAGAAAGTGGAAAAACTTCTTAAACATAACTCCTTTGGGATTTATTCAACTTCATGGATACCCTCCACTGAATAATGGTTCCAAATCAATCTTCTTACATAGTGATTCATCCTGGTTTGATTAGGAGCTTGAAGAACTTGCCATATGTCCAAACAGGCTAAATATGGATATCCTGATTAGAAAGTGGAATAGCTTCTTAAACATAACTCCTTTGGGATTTATTCAACTCTATGGATACTCTCCACTTAATAATGGTTCCAAATCAAGCTTCTTACATAGTGATTCATCCTGGTTTGATTAGAAGCTTCAAGAACTTACCATATGTCCAAACATGCTAAACATGAATATCCTGATTAGAAAGTGGAATAACTTCTTAAACATAACTTCTTAAACATAACTCCTTTTGGATTTATTCAACTTCATGGATACTCTCCACTGAATATTCGTTCCAAATCAAGCTTCTTACATTGTGATTCATCCTGGTTTGATTAGAAGCTTCAAGAACTTGCCATAAGTCCAAACAGGCTAAACATGGATATCCTGATTAGAAAGTGGAATAACTTCTTAAACATAACTCCTTTGGGATTGATTCAACTTCATGGATACTCTCCACTGAATAGTGGTTCCAGATTAACCTTCTTACATAGTGATTCATCTTGTTTTGTTTAGAAGCATGAAGAACTTGACATATGTCCAAACACGCTAAACATGGATATCCTGATTAGAAAGTGGAATAACTTCTTCAACATAACTCCTACGAGATTTATTCAACTTCATGGAAGACTCTCTATTGATTAATGGTTCCAAATAAAGCGTTTTACATAGTGATTCATCCTCGTTTGATTAGAAGCTTGAAGAACTTGCCATATGTCCAAACATGCTAACCATGGATATCCTGATTAGAAAGTGGAATAACTTCTTAAACATAACTCCTTTGGGATTTATTGAACTTCATGGATACTCTGCACTGAATAATGGTTCCAAATCGAGATTCTTACTGATGTTTTGCATTATTTGCATTGTTTAGGTCACTTGTTCTAGTGCATATTAAGCATTTAGGCTAGAGTTTAGTCATTTTAGTCTCTATTCTGCATGCATCTGCATTCATCAGGTACTGGAGCACCAATTGGAGGTATTGGGAGGCATTATGGTTCAAAAAGGGGCAAAAGGTGATCAGAACTAAGACCAAACGAGTGGAGCGGGCTGTTGCACCGACCGAGGGAGACCGCTCGGCATTTCATCCGAAACAAAGCGGGTGGAGCGGGCTGTTGCACCGACCGAGGGAGACCGCTCGGCATTCCATCCGAAACAAAGCGAGTGGAGCGGGCTGTTGCACCGACCGAGGGAGACCGCTCGGCATTCCATCCGAAACAAAGCGAGTGGAGCGGGCTGTTGCACCGACCGAGNTATCTTGTTCTTAATGCTGGGTTTAGCCTGATCATCTCAAATCTTGATCTTGGACATTTATCACCCGGAAGGTGTTCGATAAAATGTCTGAGCCAAAGATAATGAGTTCTTAGATAGTTTAGCCAAAGGCATTTGATGCTAGACTTCTTAGATAGTTGAAAGACCTGTGCTATATTGCTTGTTGATAAGATTAGACCAAAAGGATTTGTGTCTAATCTTTGACTGCAAAAGGGCTATTGTCTTGGGAAAGGATTAGCCTATTTACTTGTCTAGACTCATAGAACATGTTGATCATTTCTTTGCCACTCTTAGTTGGATCTAAATCACCTGAAATCTATACCCTCACCCCTGGGTTCTTATTTACATCCTTTGAAAGTTAATCTATTTATATTGTTTGCTCGATAGTTCTGTTACAATCTGAAATACTGCATTTGCTTAGCTTGAACTCGATTTGCATTCTCACTGTTCTAGAAACTTAGGATTGGATTGACAATCTCTTATACTACTTTGATACTTGGACCTTTGAAAAGTCCATTTCAAATTTGGCGCCGTTGCCAGTTCTAAGTTATTTTAGACATTGAGATTTGGTCATCGTTTGAGACTAAGTCTTATTTTTCATTAATTTGTTACTAACACTCCATCTTTCAATCCCTTTTGAATGTCAGGTGTATGAACTTAAGGAGTAGAGGGCCATCAAACCTTGTTCCAAGAGTTGAAAACATCCGCGCCTTGGAAAGGGAGAATACAAGAAAGAGAAGAGAAGACGAGAGACAAGCTCATCTAGATAGATTGGGACTTGAGATGGAACACAATCAAGAGCAACATCAGGATGAAGAACCTCTTATGGGAGCTGCCCATGGAGGCATTGGGGAGGGAGCTGCCAACCCTCGCCCTCAACACCCACAGCGCCAGGCTCGCCCCATCGGTACATATGATCAGCCTCATATCCATGGAAATAGACTGGGTCTTCGTGCTCCAGCTGTGGCTGCAAATAACTTTGAGATCAAGTCCAGCCTGATCAACATGA
>MU108741.1:0-23198 GCA_012274485.2 Sinapis alba | reverse complement strand
AAAGTCAGCAAGCAACCCTCGCAAATGTGCTATACTGCTATGAAATAAATCTCATTATCCCATCCGCTTTTTTCTAGAGCAATTGGAGGAAGATCATGAATACAAAACCCAAAAGAGTGCTATTTGCTAGTCCACGCGGATCAGAAATCTTCAAAAATATCAAATTTGCAAGTGGACATGTTGTTAAGCAATTCAAGGCTGGTCGGTCAATCCACTGTCAACAGTACAAAGTCATGGACTAACAAATTACAGAAGTGTGAAGGAGAAATTAGAATTGGTAATATTATACATTTGGGAGATGCTTAACTCCAAGATCATGTGATATAATAGTATCTGAGAGTCTGCGACAGCCAGTAAAAAGCATAGATTCAGTTTTCCTTACCAGACATTGTAGGAAGCATTTAGCTTCAGAAGCAATTGATTCTCCCTTTGCAGCATAAATTTTAATAACCCGGTAAACATCTTCTCGTTTCCTGATAAGCTTGCACAAAGATATGAACATCAGTTTCAAAAACAGCATTTCATGCCTGCCCCCATCAAGCAGAATGTACAAACAAAGACCTGCAGGAGAGAAGATGAGCGTCTATCTTCAGCTCTGCTTCAGCACTAGCTTTACGAACATTATCCTGAGGAGATAACATCTTAGGAACCACACAGCATTGTATAAGAGGAAGCTGCCTTGCTTCAAGTTCCGCCAGCGGCAACACAACATTCTCATAAGAGAGCTACCAAGAATCAAACATTCAAGTCAGGAACGTTTTTCCATATTGGTGAAATCGAAGTGGTTTCGAGTACCTTGTTTAGAGGAACTAAAGCGACAGCGTCGTGAACTCTCGTGGACTTGGAGATGATTTCGTCGGCCAAATCGAGAATCTCCTTCGCGGATAGGTTAACGCATACAGTATTGCAACCAGGAAGACCTAAATCAAGAATCCCTCGTCAGCATTGTGAGATATGGATTCAAGCAAGTGTCACCGAGGAGAGAGAGAGAGAGAGTACTTTTCTTCTTGGATTTTTGCTTGCGGGAGTTGAAAGCGAAGATGGCGAAACTGACGGCGAGTCCCAATAGCCCGGCGGCTCCGGTGAAGGTTACGAGTTTGAGCTTCTTAGGGTCAGATGCTTGCGTTTTCTTGTTGTTTTCGTCGTTTTCTGACATTTTCGCTATTGGGAGTGGGAGGGAAAAGCTTAGAAGGTGTGGTGTATCCTTCGGCTCCCTGATGACCCTCAAGGCTGAGAGTGATAGACGGACGCGATAATCTTCGTGCGGAGACGTTAAGTAATTTTGATAATCGTTTTCATTTTTTTTTTTTTTTTTTGGTAAATTTTTTTTTATCTTTTTATGTTTTAAAAAATATTACATGAGAAATATTACCGAACCGATAATTTTATCTTTTATGAAGATTTAAACTTTATTTATTACTCCCTCCGTTTCGCAAAGAGTGTCGTTTTGAGGTTTTATTTTTGTTTCATAAAGAGTGTCGTTTTCTATTTTCAATGCATAATTTATTAATTTTATTTTTCAGTTTAATTTTCTATTGGTTGGAATATGGTTAGGTGTATGGGTAATGATGTTTTTATATGAAAAATATACAAAATTAAATATTTTCTTAATCCGTGTGCACAAAATGACACTTATTATGAAACAGAGGGAGTATATTATAATAGAGATTTATTTGTAAATCTTTTCTATTTTAATCTACAGAATTTACATATTTAGAATTCAAAATGGTTTTAGGTGTAAAAAATAATAAACTCTTAATTAAACCATTAAATTAAAAGAGGTTTTACTTAGTTTTGTCTTACTAATCATTTAAACACGAAATCTCTGACACCAAAAGATATTTCTAGTTGAAATACCTTCATTTTAATAAAAACTAAAACCGAGTCTTCAATCTCTGAGAAATTGTTTACAGGCTGAAACAGAGCATTCTTTACCAACATATCAACTCGTTCATTACAGTCCCGAGGGACAAACATAAAGGATATAGAGGTGAGGTAGCTACTTAACACGCTAATGTCACGGAGAGTCCCGCAGAGCGCAACCACATACTTGTTTCATGTGATTATATCAACTAGACATTTGAAATTTGTAGCACAGATTATGTCTTTGAATCCAGCAGAGACAGACATCGATAGACCTTCTCTCATCACCAATGCTTCTGCTGCTAGAGCTGATGCAATAAAGCGTCGAGTATTGGTGCCTTGAAAAATGTTAGTGCATGTTGCGTCTGTACAAATCCGGCTCAGACCTCCTGCAAAAGAAGATCCATTCTATGTTGCATCCGAATAAAGCAGAGATATGTTTGCGCTTTGGTAATGACGCTTGCCACTCCATTGCCGCTCTAATTGCTTTGTTCAGTATCTCTGTTTCCAAGAAAGACTTATGTTCGAACATAAAATGGTTCCTGCTAGTCCATAAGACCCAGAGAATCCAAGGATACAGGGGAACCGACATGCATGTGGGAAGGTAAGTTAATCATGCGAGCACAAGCTTTGAGCAAATGTTGTACTGAAGTTTTACTATATTCAATTTTAGTACTTTTTTCATTAGCAGTGTGTAGACAATTTATAAATGGTTTTGGATGAGTTTGGCTTTTTCACAATATAGTAGTTTCAAACAAAGCATTTTCATACAGATTTTCATCTATCTTTAAAAGATGGGTAATGCGGTTATTGGGCTAAACCTTCTACATCCCTTAAATAATCTTATCTGTTTGGTCTTCAGATAACTATTCGTGTATTTTCAAATTACAAATAAGCACCACGAAAGAGAAAATGATTATGGTATAGGCCCATTAAAAGCCCATGATTGTCATCTTCGACAAATCAGAAGCAGCCACCCATATGTTGAAAGCAACAAATGCATCAATCCCTTCTCTAGTTCGATCTCCGTTATTCTTCTCCCAGCAAATCCATCAATGGCTCCAAAATCGAAAGAGAAACCCAAAACATCACAGCCTCCTCCTGCAATCGAAGATCTCTTCACCACTCTCGATAGGCACATCAATCGATCTGAATACGAACAAGCCGTTAAGGTCGCTGATCAAGGTAATCCACATTCTCCCTCCCTCCTTCTACAATTCTCAGGTGAAATTGAAATTGTGATTTCGAATCAGCTTTGTCGATTGCACCTGCGGATGAGGATGCGATCCGATGCAAAGTTGTCGCTCTTGTAAAAGACGATAAGATCGATGAAGCTCTCTCCGTCATTCACTCCTTCCACAAGCTTCCCATCGATCTAGAGTTTCAAAAGGTCAGTTTCATAAGAGTAATCGAACGACATGCAAGTGTTTACTCGAGATGATGGTATAGCTCTTAACGGATTCTCTATTATTTGATTTTCTTAATAGGCGTATTGCTTATACCGTCAAAACAAGCTAGACGAGGCTTTTGCGTGTTTAAGAGGCCGAGAGAGAGATTCCGAGACTTCGCTTTTGGAAGCTCAGATTCTCTACCGTCTGGGGAAAACAGATGCTTGCGTGGGTGTGTATCAGACGCTCAAGGACTCCAAGATTGAAACTGCAGAGGTCAATTTTGTCGCGGGTTTGGTTTCCGCTGGTAAAGCTTCTCAGGTGCAAGGTGCATTGGAGTCTTGGAGGATCAAACCAACTAGTAGCTTTGAGTTGGCTTTCAACACTGCTTGCTCTTTGATTGAAAACAACAACTACGCTGATGCTGAACAGCTTTTGCTGGCTGCAAGGAGGTATATCATCTCTCTTTGTTTTCTCTGAGAATTTGAACTATAATGTTCTTAGAATTGGTCATTCTCTGTATCTTCTAGGCAATTGTTCCTACTAGTAATTGCTAATAGGGCTCCCACTTCTTTTGGTTATTCTTCTAGATAAGAACACTGAACCTTGCTGTTTGGTCTCAGTTCTTTCTTGTCTTATCATTACTGCCCACTGTTTAATCATAATACCCTTCTATTGATAGTCGCATCAATCAAGTCTTAGGGATGTATATATGATTTCGTCTTCTGTATCGTTTTCAGCACTCATGTACATTTATCATTTAACTACTGATTTTCTAAGCCTTGTAAAGTATACTAATTTTCTGATAAAGATGATGTTGGCTTGAGACAGAATTGGTCAGGAAACCCTCACGGATGACGGTTTTGCTGATGAGGATATTGAGAATGAGCTGGGCCCAATTTCTGTCCAATTAGCTTATGTCCAACAGGTATTTTAATGCTCCTCACCTTGTTCTAAACGTTATGTCAGTATATCTTCCTGTCGTTAGTAATGTAGTTTTTCTCATCAGGTTCTTGGACAAAATCAAGAATCCACCAGCTCTTATGTAGACATCATTAAACGAAACATTGTTGATGAATCGTCACTTGCTGTTGCTGTGAACAACCTTATTGCCTTGAAAGGTTCAAAAGATGTTTCTGATGGCTTGAGGAAGCTTGATCGGCTGAAAGACCAAGACTCCCAAATTTTTAAGCTTTCTCAAGTACTTGATGCTAAGCTTTCACAGAAACATAAGGAAGCTATATATGCCAATCGCATCCTTCTGCTCCTCCATGCTAATAAGATTGATCAGGTTCTTATAACTTCAAATCTTTATTTATGCCTCTTTTTTCTTCTTTGCATATTTGGCTTGACCAGTTAAAAACTGTTTCACCTCAGGCACGAGAACTTTGTGCTGCGCTTCCTGGCCTGTTTCCTGAGAGTGTTATGCCTACGTTGCTTCAAGCTGCTGTTCTGTTGAGAGAGAACAAGGCTGTCAAAGCTGAAGAACTTCTGGGACAGTGTGCTGATAAGTTCCCGGAGAAGTCTAAGTTGGTTCTCTTGGCCAGGGCACAAATTGCTGCTTCTGCCAGTCATCCACACGTAGCCGCAGAGTCCCTGTCCAAAATAGCTGATATCCAGCACTTTCCTGCAACTGTTGCCACCATTGTCGCCCTCAAAGAGCGTGCTGGAGACAACGAAGGTGCTGCAGCTGTTCTTGACTCAGCAATTAACTGGTGGTCAAATTCGATGACTGAGAACAACAAGCTTAGCATATTGATGCCGGAGGCTGCTTCCTTCAAGCTCAGGCATGGCCAAGAAGAAGAGGCTTCACGGCTATACGAGGAGATTGTGAAAAAACATAAAAGCACAGATGCTCTGGTTGGTCTTGTGACTACACTTGCTCGTGTCAACGTCGAGAAAGCAGAAAGTTACGAGAAACAGCTAAAGCCGTTGCCGGGGCTGAAGGCTGTTGATGTGGATAACCTTGAAAAGACCTCTGGTGCAAAACCTATGGAAGGCGCTGCTGCTACTGCTTCAGCGATGCAGGAAGAAGTGAAGAGCAAAGAGAAGGCAAAGAGGAAAAGGAAGAGAAAGCCAAAGTATCCCAAAGGATTCGATGCGGCAAACCCGGGTCCACCTCCGGACCCTGAAAGGTGGCTTCCAAGAAGGGAAAGGTCAAGTTACAGACCCAAGAGGAAGGACAAGCGAGCAGCTCAAATCCGTGGGTCGCAGGGTGCAGTGACCAAGCAAGATAAACAAGAAACAGCTCCTTCAACTTCAAAGTCAAACCAAACGACCACTAAGAGTGCAGGTGCTGATAATTCGAAGCCTTCTTCCTCTAAGGCCTCGAAAAAGAAGTCGAGGAGATGAACGATTACTAAAAACCAAAAAAAGGACTACTTAAAATCACAACACAAGAGCAGGATTTATCAAGTTTTAGTTTTTTTTTTTAATTATTATCGAATATTAGTTGTCTTGGCCCTCAAAAGATTTTGGATAATTTCTTGTCTGACTTGACTCTTTTGCAATAAACAAAGAATCGATTCATTCTCAGTGGTTAAAGCAGTAGCTTCCGCCGCTATCTGTTTGTTTATATATCTGACAACGTTTATATATCTGTTTGTTTCCTTGGAGTTTTGCTGTGTTACCTCAAAATTTTGCTATAGTCTTAGTCTTGTCAAATTAGAATCTGTCTTCCTCTATCGAAGCTTTATGCATTTGCAAATTTTGATTATAGTTGAGCATTTCATTTTGTTCTCTTGCTGAATTTTTGTTTGATTGAATATAAGAATTCCATGAAAGCATTAAGTTATACGCAAATAGGTTATGATAGCATCAAGAAAGGGAAAGATGCACTTGATATGAAAGGTTTGTCGCCACATAAGTGATCTCATCTATGGTGAGTGCCTCACTGGTCACAAGAGCTTAAAGCTTGTATGTGTAGTCCACTCCTGCAGCCTTACATTTTTGAGTATGGGGAGATTATGACGCGTGGTTCACTAGTTGCCTATAATCCGAGAAATATGTGGAAATTAAAGATAGAAAACGCTTTTAACTTGCTTTAGGGCTTTCATACACTCAATTCTAGATAGATTTTCACCGTTCTTTGAGATGCAAATGGATCTCAAAGCTCAGGAAGCTCTGTAACTGTATCACCATTCCCCAAAGGGGAAGAACGTGTACATTGCAGAAATACAATGAGCACACATGGACTTGGTGTGTGTTACTTTCCTGGTCATTGACCTTGAATACAACTCTCCCGGTGTGAGGTCACGACAAAACCGATTTCCACAGCTTTTGGAGTGTTCATGCTAGCTCTTGTACACGTTTAAGGAAGTTAATATGAACTATCTCTCTCTCCATTCGGTTATACTGATAGCATAAGCTGTTTTAAGCATAACAATTTAACTATTGATTTGGTGGGTTGAGCCCGACCCATGCAGTAGTGCAACGCATGGACAACTCCTAAAAACCCAGATAGCAAGCTATCTTAATGGGTTTTCTCCCTCAAAAAATAAAGTTAATATCGTGTGGTCCGATGGACCACATATCAGATATTAAACTGATAAGAACAGATACTACACTTGATCTTAGCCAAAAGGCCGAGAAAGGTATGAGTTAAAGGTTAGGCTCAGCTTCCTTTTTATAGTGCCAAGCTTATGCCCAACGCTTCTATACTTAGCGATGTGGGACGTTGGAAATAGCCTTTTTAGTTTTCTTAGGCCTCTTTATTTCTTCTTCAACCAAACAAGAGGCAAACAACAATACGACAACTTAAATTGAATTTTGTAAACCGAGAAGAAACAACTTGGTGTTATTGAATATCAGGGCACTCTATATATGCAGAGGATGATCTTTATGGGGGTTTATACTGCAAAATCTTGTTTTTTTATTCATGTATGATTGTTGTTGAATCAAGATGACGAAGAATAAGAGAGCAAATAGATATTTAAACACAAAAGAATCGAAGTGATATACAATAAAACAGGGTGGTTTGATTAATCTCTATACTTGTGTCACCTTTTTTTTTTGTGAAGATCCTTCATCCACTTGAACCCAAGACTGTTTTTGTATTTTTTGAACAATTATTGATTGAAACGTATTTAAGTTTATTAGTTACATCTATTTGACCAATAGTATTTAAGATAAATAAAATTGTTTATAAAATCAAATGAAGTTTGCAATTAATTTAAAGCTAAAAGTAAGTATAACTTGCATTAGAAATCTAAAGTGACACTTTATGTGTAACAATAAAAAAATGCTAGATATGACATTTACTATGAAACAGAGAGAGTAGAAAACAATGAGGAGGATATGATCGTTAAGAGAGTTCTAACGAGCCATATGTGTTCTCTAAAAGTCAATGGCTCTGGACCTGAACCTGGTTGCAGGTCTAATGCACTTGAAAAGCGGATAGTAAGGGATGCAGATGCATTTGTTGCCTAGGGATTTATCAAGTTTTAGTTTTTTTTTTATTATCGAATATTAGTTGTCTCGGCCCTCAAAAGATTTTGGTTAGTTTCTTGTCTGCCTTGACTCTTTTGCAATAAACAAACAATCGATTCTTTCTCAGTGGTTAAAGCAGCATCTTCCGAAGCTATCTGTTTGTTTATATATCTGACAACGTTTATATATATGTTTGTTTCCTTGGGAGTTTTGCTGTGTTTCCTCAAAGATTTTGTTATAGTCTTAGTCTTGTCAAATTAGAACCTGTCTTCCTCTATCGAAGCTTTATGCATTTGCAAATTTTTATTATATTTGAGCATTTCATTTTGTTCTCTTGCTGAATCTTTGTTTGATTGAATATAAGAATTCCATGAAAGCATTAAGTTATACGCAAATATGTTATGATAGCATCAAGAAAGGGAAATATGCACTTGATATGAAAGGTTTATCGCCACATAAGTGATCTCATCTATGGTGAGTGGTCACAAGAACTTAAAGCTTGTATGTGTCTTGAGTTCACTCCTGCAACCATAAATTTTTGAGTATGCGGAGATTATGACTCGTGGTTCACTAGTTGCCTATAATCCGAGAAATTTGTGTCACTTTCCTGGTCATTGACCTTGAATACAACTCTACGGGTGAGGTCCACGGGCGGATCTAGACACTTTTGTAGTTGGGGGCACAATATTAAACGATTAAAAATAAATTAGATTGGGAGCACTTTTCATATTATCCTCTAAACTAAAGAAATTTTAAACCAAATAAGCTTAAATTATTAAGAAAAAACAAAAAAGTAGGGGGCACAGGACCCCATACCTATGCACTTGCATCCACCCCTACTGAGGTCACAACAAAGACCGATTTCCACAGCTTTTGGAACGTTCATGCTAGCTCTTGTGCACGTTTAAGGAAGTTGATATAAACTCTCTCTATCTCCCTTCGATTATGCTGAGAGCATTAGCTGTTTTAAGCGTAACTATTTAACTATTGATTTGGTGGGTTGAGCCCAATCCATGCAATAGTGCAACGCATGGACAACTCCTGAAAACCCAGATAGCAAGCTATCTTAGTAGATCTTCTCCCTCAAAAAATAAAGTTAATATCGTGTGGTCCGATGGACCACATATCAGATATTAAACTGATAAGAACAGATACTACACTTGATCTTAGCCAAAAGGCCGAGAAAGGTATGGCTATAAGATTAGGCTCAGCTTCCTTTTTATAGTGCCAAAGTTTATGACCAACACTTCTATATTTAGCGATGTGGGACGTTGGATATAGCCTTTTTAGATTTCTTAGGCCTCTTTTTCGTCTTCAACCAAACAAGAGGCAAACAACAATACTACAACTTAAATTGAATTTTGTAAACCATGAAAAAACAAGTTGGTGTTATTGAATATCAGGGCACTCTACATATGCAGAGGATGATCTTTATGGGGCTTATGATGCAAAATCTTGCTTTTTTATTCAGGTATGATTGTTGTTGAATCAAGATGTCGAAGAATAAGAGAGCAAATAGATATTTAATCACAAAAGAATCGAAGTGATATACAATAAAACAGGGTGATTTGGTTAATCTCTATACTTGTGTCACCTTTCAAAATTTTTTTGTGAAAGATCCTTCATTCACTTGAACCCAAGTATGATCTTCCCAAGACAGTTTTTGTTTCTCTCATCCTATTTTCTTTGAGGAGGGTATGGTTTGTGTAGTCCCGTTGATCAGCTTAATCCATGTTCTTCCCTTCTTGCAAATGTTTTCAGAATCAAAGAAACATTAGCTTTGAAAAACACCTTTGAACTAATTATTTTTAGCTTTCTTGTTCTTGCTATCAGTTTTCAGTTCTTACATTTCTTTTTGGTAACCAACTCCTATTTTTCCTACATACCTCTCTATGTTCTGGTCATCTGCTTGGTTGGCACAAAGTGAAAGTAGAGCTCAGTATTGAAGAACGGTATGTATTTCACTGAATATTATTTATCTCTAAGTTTATTACAGCTTAGAGCATTACATTATATTAGATAATTTTTCCTAGGGTTTAAGCACTCTTGCCTCTTGGTCATTGGTCTGCAAAGCAGCAAACTGATTATGGATAGGAATAGGTTGTGCCTGTCCAGCTGTCTCTTGCTTTTGCTTTTAGTTTTGAGGAATCTTCCTTTGAAGTTTCCTTGTACTAACAATGATTTTGTCGTGATTGAAGGATGAAGATACGTTGGGAAGCTTGAGCTGAAGATTGTGTTTTAGGCAGTGTTTTTGTTGCTGGGCATTGTCGTTGAGTTAACACAGCTGATGGGGTTCACTGGGGCAACTGGAGTTAGGCTACGGAAGCTTTCACTGATAGTCCCCTTCAAACTCGGTGCTCCGAAGTGATTATAAAGCTTCGAATGGTAGAGATTTCGTGAAGATGACAGTGATCTGCTGTTGATTTTGAATGTGATTCACTTCTAGAGCACCTAGAGAGCTACAAAGAATTAAAAAAAATGTACATGTTTCTGTCTGAAAATTAGACCATGGTCTGAAAACGTGAAGATTTGAGGAAGAAAGATAAGTTTCTTATTTCTTTTCTCACTGTCTTTTACATTCAACTGCATTACATTTTATAGTAAGACTAGTCTAGGGCTTCACTTCTCAGTCTTGATTGTCTTCGTTATCTTGTAGTGACTCATAACGGTTGTGCGTTGGGACAGGCTGTATAGTACTCGTTCTAGCACGCTCCTGTCTTTGCTTTTGAGACACAGCTCTGTCCTTCTTCTCCGTACTAACTTCTGATGCGTCTTGAATGCAGTTTGTCGAAGACTGTTGAAAGTTCTGGGCAGAACGCTGCGTTTCTACTCCTGTGTCTGGTTGGGCTGGTGACTTGGGCTTCTTCAGTGTATTGGGCTTCAGCTGAGATGGGTTTGGTGTGTTCTTGCTGATAGGCCCCCTCAAACTAGGCGAGGCGATTGAATTGACGCCAAGTTTGCTTCTGAGTGAGGAGAACGCAGCATGAGGAAGCGACTTCGTGAAGATGTCCGCGATCTGTTTCTGATTCGAGACATGTTTGACCTCAAGAGCACCCAACGCCACTCTTTCCCTGACATAGTGATAGTCCAGAGCGAAATGTTTAGTCTTGGAGTGAAAAGATGGATTTGCCGATAGTAGGACAGCCGACAAGTTGTCACAGAGAAGCAGTAGAGTGGTCAAGAGAGGAAGACCCAGTTCTCTAATATCGAGCACAGCCAGGTAATATCCGCAGCTGTCTCTGAAAGTGTTCTATACTCGGCTTCAGTAGAGCTCTTAGACACTGTAGGTTGCTTTCTAGATGACCAAGATATCAGGTTCTTCCCTAGAAATGTACTGTATCCTCCCGTTGATCTCCTTGTAGAAGCACACCCTGCCCAATCACTATCACTATAGGCAGTGAGAGTGAAGTCAGCATCTTTATGTAGAGATATTCCCATGGTTATTGTTCCTTTGATGTATCTGATTATTCGCTTTAGCAGGTGAAAATCAGACACAGTGGGAGAGTGCATCTTCTGACAGACGTAGTTGACAGCAAACTGAATGTCAGGCCTCGTCAGAGTCAGGTATTGAAGTTTACCCGCAAGACTTCTGAAATAAGTCGGATTTGAGAATGGTTCTGAATGATCTTGGTTCTTGTTAAGGTTGAGCGGTAACGGGGTTGGCATTGGGGAGCAACCACTCATCGAAGCAACCGCAAGTAAGTCTTCTGCATATTTTTGTTGACATAGAAACAATCCTTTGTCATGGCTGTGAACTTGTATTCCTAGAAAGTAATGAATCTTCCCCATGTCTTGCATACGAAACTCATTTTGCAGCTGCAGCATTAGAGTAGACAAAACAGCTGATGTGTTTCCCGTTACAATCATATCATCCACATATAGTAGAAGAATGATTATATCTTTTCGGTTTTGTAGACAAACAGGGACGGATCAGCTTTGGAACACTTAAAGCCAAATTCAATAAGAAAGGTGCTGAATTTGTCATACCAGGCTCGGGGAGCCTGTTTCAGTCCGTAGATTGCCTTGTTGAGACGCCATACATGTGAAGGATGTTCCTTGTCCACGAAACCAGCTGGCTGTTTCATGAAGACAGTTTCTTGGAGATCTCCATGTAAAAACGCATTTTTAACATCCATTTGCTTGATTTCCCATCCTAATACTGTAGCCATATGTAGAATAGTTCTTACTGACGCCATTCTGACCACCGGACTGTAGGTTTCAAGATAATCTATGCCTTCTTCTTGCTCGTTTCCCTTTGCCACAAGACGTGATCTGAGCTTCTTTAGGGTACCGTCTGCATTAAGTTTGGTTCTATGGATCCATCGACACCCTAGCACGTGCATGTTTGGTGTTGCAGGAACTAGACAGAAGGTATTTGTTTCTTTGCACGTTTCATACTCTTCTGTCATAGCCTGGTTCCATCCTGGGTGTTTCATAGCTGCTGAGACTGTTCTAGGTTCAGGAATGGAGACTTTTTGAGTCATTAGCACATATCTTGGATTAGGTTTCACAGTACCTACTTTAGATCTTGTAACCATTGGATGCTGATTCTGTTCTGCAGGATTGAGCTCGTGAGACAGGGATGTAGATGTTTGACTTGTTGGTGAAGGTTGATGAGTGGATGCTGAAGAAGAACCTGTGTTAACAGACACCGTTTCAGATGAAGATCCTGAGGAAGAGGTCTGAGATATGGAGGTCTCCCTTATTGAAGAATCTGCTTCTGAGAACAGAGGCAATGGGTTGTGACTAAGGACAACCCGTTCAGTCGCAGACTGGGAATTCTTATCTTCCGTAGACTCTTTATCATCAGGTAAGCATCCTAACATCCATGCTTTTAGTAGAGGTGTGAGCACTGACGGATGACTGACTTTGTAGGTATTTGCAAAGGGAAAGTCAGTTTCATCAAAGATCACATGGCGAGTGATATAAACTCGTCCCGTAGGTGCGTAGAGACATCGATATCCCTTGTATCGGTCATTATATCCAAGAAAGACACACTTCAAAGATCTTGGATCAAACTTATTCTGCGTGTAGTCTCTGAGTGATGGGTAACAGGCGCAGCCAAAGGTGCGGAGAAAGGTGTAGTTCACTGACTTATCAAACAACTTCTGATATGGTGATTGATGATCTGACAGTGTTGTTGTAGGAAGCAGATTTCCCAAAAATGAAGCCGTGAAGAATGCTTCAACCCAATATTTCAGAGGAGTTTTGCTTTCATACATCATAGAGAGCCCCAGATCTATGATGTGTCTGTGTTTTCTTTCTGCAATCCCGTTCTGCTGCGGGGTGTGAGGACATGACAACTGCTGCTTAATCCCATCTTTCTACAAGTGAGAGACAAAGACTGAGCTGGTGAACTCTCCTCCTCCGTCACATTGAAAGGTAACAATTCGTGATCTTAGTTGGTTTTCGACAAGAGCTTGAAACTTGAAAAAAATACCATAGAAGACTGATTTGTATTTCATAGGATAGATCCAACAATATCGTGACCAATGATCCACAAATATTACATAATATCGAAAACCTTGGACAGATACAGTTGGTGCAGGTCCCCACAGATCACAGTGAACGTTTTCCAAAGGTCGTTTAGCTACAAAACTAGAAGATGAAAAAGGTAGTCTACTGCTCTTCCCAATTTGACATGATGCACATATCTTGTTGGTACCGGAACTTATTGAAATGAGCTTGCTTGTCGATAGGTGCTGGAGAACTTGAGCGTGAGGATGACCCAGTCTCCTATGCCAAACATCAAACGTTGCAGAATGCTGTCTAGAGGAGTACATAGCCGTTATTGGGAGCTTGTTCTCCAGCCGGTACAATCCGTTAAATTTTCTTCCCTTTGTCAGAACTCTCCTTGTATTCTTGTCCTTAACACAAACCTCAACATTATCAAACTTGACAGAACACGAGTAATCCTTTGTGACTTTTGAAACAGAAAGAAGAGATTTTGTAATTTTGGGACAAACAATGACGTCTTTGAGAGGGAGAGTACCTGAAGAAGAGCCAATGACAGTGGATCCTGTGTGAGTGATAGGTAAAAAAATCCCATCTCCAATCATAACAGTATCATGTCCGTGATAAGGTTGCGATTGTTGCAGGTTGCGAGGAGAGCTGGTAACATGAGCTGTGGCACCCGAATCTGGATACCATTCTGATCCTCCATCATCTGAGATTTCAGTAATGCGCATAGCAGCTAGAGCTTGAGGGGTTTCATCATGTTGATAGCTATTGTCAAATCAGTGCCAGCATTTCAGGGCTTGATGTCCAGGATGACCGCAAATCTGGCAAACTGGACGGGTATCATCAGATGAACCAGAAGAGATCTGTTGAGTGAATCCTCTCCCTCGAGTTGAGTATGATCCTCGTCCTCTTCCAACACCACGACCTCTACTTCCTCTTCCTCGTGAGTAGTAGTATCCACCAGATTGATTTGTACGGATGGAAGCAAAAGCAAGGTGTGGTGAGATTTCCTGTCCAGTGATGTAACTCTGAAGTCTGTCGTCAAAGGAAATAAGACGTGGAACTACAAATTCGAATGTAGGAGGTGGATGAGTATCGATGGCTCCTTCGACTGTGGTCTTGATAGGTTCGTAGTCTCTTCCAAGACCTCTTAGTGCAGAGAAAATCTTCATTGCTTCAGTCATGGGTGAACCAATAGAAGCGAGTTGGTCACTAAGTGTCTTTATTTCTTGCAAGTAAATGGCCATGGTTTTGTTCTGCTTTGACACTGTCTGAATCTTGTGTTGAAGCTCAAACAGACGAGAGTTTGATGGCCTGTTGAAGTGATTATCCAGCGTGGTCCAGATCTCTCTAGAGGTAGAGCAGTTCACAACCACACTCTGCAGTTGCTCAGAAACTGACCCAAGAAGCCAAGATTGAACCACTTGATCCGTTTGAAACCAAAGTTGATAGTCTGGATTTGGAACTGGAGTAGTGGTCCCGTTGATGGTTGGTGCTAAGAGAATGGTTGCAGCTGGCGCTGGAACAGAACCGGTGACGAAGCCGTAGAGTCTTTGTCCGCTGAGAAAGGATTGAAACTGTCGCTTCCAGAACACATAGTTTTGTTCCGTTAGCTTCACAGTGATGGAGTTAACTATATTCAGTGAAGGTGCGTTATAGGGGTCAAGATCCATGGTTGCACCATGTGCTCTGATACCATGAAAACGTGAAGATTTGAGGAAGAAAGATAAGTTTCTTATTTCTTTTCTCATTGTCTTTTACATTCAACTGCATTACATTTTATAGTAAGACTAGTCTAGGGCTTCACTTCTCAGTCTTGATTGTCTTCGTTGTCTTGTAGTTACTCATAACGGTTGTGCGTTGGGACAGGCTGTATAGTACTCGTTCTAGCACGCTCCTGTCTTTGCTTTTGAGACACAGCTCTGTCCTTCTCCGTACTAACTTCTGATGCGTCTTGAATGCAGTTTGTCGAAGACCGTTGAAAGTTCTGGGTAGAACGCTGCGTTTCTACTCCTGTGTCTGGTTGGGCTGGTGACTTGGGCTTCTTCAGTGTATTGGGCTTCAGCTGAGATGGGTTTGGTGTGTTCTTGCTGATATGGTCTGCATATCTACTCAAACAGAGATGTAGACATGTAAGTGCTTATTTCTTCTTTGTTGCATCAACTTTGAGCACATTTTTTTTTTTTTAAAGACGTACAAATTGTTTTGGTCCAGGCTTTTGGATGAGATTCCAGAAGATACAGGTCTTAACAAACAAGTCTTAACGGTTACATCCGGATGTGGCTCCTTTTGGCAGATGAGTCGAAAAATTTGTAGTGGAATTCAACATCAATAACGTGACAGCGCCAGGAAGAGAATGGACACAACAGTAATATAGAAAACAATGAGGATGATATGATGATTAAGAGAGTTCAAACGAGCCATATGTGTTCTCTAAAAGTCAATGGCTCTGGACAATGCACTTGAAAAGCGGATAGTAAGGAATGCAGATGCATTTGTTGCCTAGGGGTTATATGAGGAACATGTGGATCCAGCTATTGCTTCACAGATAGCTTTGGTTATTATACAAACTACTTAGGTGTCATATACGATTTAACATTGGGGTATAGAGTTTACTTACATTGTGCTACCGATTGCTTTAGACAAGTATATTTCCTGTGGGAATGATTTGTTGTGATGGAGAGGGCATTTGAATGACAAGTTATGGATTCACTTCCCTTTGAAAGTTATAGCATTCTGTTCCGACTGTGCAATAGTATGAAGCATAATGAATACGGGTTTCATAAAGAGTTGCATATCCAGATGCATAAGCATTTTGAATATTTGGACACCATAATGACTTAATAATATGAACGCTAAATTTGAACATTGTGCTCCTTCATAGGTATAAATGACTATATTTAATGAGATAACAGTCTTTGAAACATGTGAAGCACTTCAGTGCTGAATATCCTGATTTTCCCTATGCTAGTGGCAGGAAAACCTAAACTCAAAACTGAGATATAATTTTGGTTTTATGGTCTAAAAATGATCTTCCAACCGCATTCATATGAGAGAGAGAAAAAAAGCAAAGATTTCAGGAAAAAATCAATCAAAGCCTCGTCAATAAAAGCTTATAATACACTGTACAAGTAAGCAAATTAAGAGAAGCTCATGACAAGTTTATTCTCCTCTCAAAAAAAAATTGAAAATTTTACATATGAGCCAAAAGGGGTTTAAAAAACAAACTGTGTATGATACACCAAACCTTTATTTTTGTTGTGGTCATTCAGAAGTGAAGACTACAGTCCTCCCAAGTACAAATGTAACAAGAGAGAGCTCAATGAAGAATATTGTGTTAATCAAATGCCTGTCTACTGTCCACCCAAATATCGTTATCCCACCTGGATTCATCTGCAAATACAACACTGCAACAACAATCATCAGCCATCATGACCAGTTTGGATGCAAAGGACATACACAATCATCTCACCAAAAGCTTGTCTTCTGTGGTATGCGGACATGGACATGTACGAAGGAAAGTGGTTGTTATGACTAGCAGGCATTCTCATGTAGTGATCTATTGGTTCCACATCACTTTCTGAATGTGAAATCCGTAAAGAGATGGGTGGATTCGTGGTGGCTTCCAAGTGAACACCACTAGGAGAAGTCCTTATTTGAGTTGCATCTGTAGACGAACAAGATATTTTCGCATGCCATTTACTTGCAACTGATGCTATTGCTTGTGCTCTGTGAGATATCTTCGTTGCTGCGTGTAGACATAAAATTATTCCAACAACTTGGACCACCGCCGAGACCTGACACAAGGCCGGATCTGAGATTTTGGAGGCTTCAAACATTTCTTATAAACTCTAGTAAAAAAAATTTTGGAAATATTTGAGGACTTATGCCTATGTAAAAAAAACTTCCAAAATTTTTGAAGGTCAACACAATGTTTCATTGGATTGTGCCTAGCTCATAATCATTCCAAACCTAACTTCACCAGATAAGAACATTAACCAGGGACGACGAAAAAGAAGCAGAGGTTTACTTACAGCAAAATCACCACCGTTTATATAAGTGATACGCCCACTATACGCAGTAGTCTGGAAAAGTGTAGTGAACTGACTAGCTGTGACAACCAGAAACTGTAGAACCAGAAAGATGCGGAACCTATGGCTTATTTTGGATAGGTAACGGCGCAAATGGGTGTGCTCTCCGATGAAAAAGGAGATTTCGGTTTCCTCATCTAAGAGCTGTGCGTAATCTTCAAAGTGAATGACTTGCAAGTTGCATACCAAATGAAACATGGAACTCGCAGCAAGAAATATAGTGCTTAGGTAAGTCCATGACAAGATCATTGATAGGAGAATTAAAACAGAGAGCCATGGCTGGTCATGTGGTACATATAACATCCGGATAATCTCCCGAATAGCTTTCAATCCAAAACCTATGAGCGACCATAGTCCAAGCAGTTTCACAGAGTTCTGCAACAATGTAAAACAGGGAAAAAAACAAAATTCAGCTTTCCACAACAAATGCTTACTTTTATCAAAAAAATAAATAAATCTGATTTCAACGGTATTGGCAAAATAAACACTTCATGCAAAAAAGTTCAGAAATTACAATATCAATGAACACTGAGACAAAATTAATTGAGAAATTCCTTTAGATAACCCCTTTTAGTTTGTTTGTCACAAAAATAGTTTTTAAGGAAGAGAATGACCAAAATGTTTTTTTTAGAAACTAAAAAAAATCATTTATATGCATTTATACCCATAGGGTTAACTAATTTGCACTTTAGGGTTTAGAGTTAAAAAGTGGGTTTGGGGTTAGGATTTCAAATTTGAAAAAAAAAATTTTAAAAAATCAAAATTTCAAAAAAAAAAGAAGTCTAAGGGCTATTCAAGAGAATTGCCCAAATTAATTTTGTTGTGGTTTCAGAGGATATTGGAAAACTACAAAATTATGTTTAGAAACTCTTAATAACTAAAAGAAAATCATGCAAAGTCTGGAGACTATTATGTGACATTAGGACAGAGGCGGATCCAAGTGAGAAGATGGGGTGTCACATGACACCCCTTAAAATTCAATAAAAATTTATTTGTATAAGAAATCAATGAATATTCACTAGTTCTATTGGTAAAACATGCATGTGACACCCCTAAAACATGTATAAGAAATCAATGATTTTTTTTTCTTTTAAATTTTAAAGTTTGACACCGGTAAAGTTTAGTTCTGGATCCGCCACTGCATTAGGAACAAAACTAATATTTTATATTATCGTTTTGGACATTAGAAACGGTCTTTGGCTCCAAAACCTCTTCCCTAATCTAAAAATACATTCGAGAATTAATGTAAAAAGCTAGATGTGGTCCATCTATCTTGTATATATCCCTTTCAAATTTAGGATACAAAAGTGTAGAAAAACACACCAGAAATCTAAATATAAACACTAGAGATCTAAATGTCAATTTCAGGCTTCAAGAATGAAAACACATACAAGAAGCAGAGCATATGATACATGAAAGCGTCTCAGTATGCAAAACCAATGATCCTTCACACAATCAACCAAGAATCATCACATAAAGAAAAAAAAGAGTAGAAGAAGAAGAATGAATCACCGAGATTTGCTGCATATAATGACCCTTGAGCCGACCCATACGACCACTGAGTTGATCAACGAACAAAAACTCCCTAATCCCATACTTTCTCAAGTTATGCGAAACGCAAAGCAGAGAGACAACAGCAAGACACGCCTGCGAGACAACGATGTTGAGTTCGAAGCTCTTGTTTTGATATCTCTCACACCCTTCACAATGTCCTAACTCCAACACTGTCACCGGAAGCACCAAACCGATCGTCAAAAACACGATCCAAGACAAGACAAGGCTTCTCGTTGACGACTGGTTAAACCCGAGGAGCGTCAGAAACATCTCTAGCCTTTGCAGTGTTTGACCGATGTCGTCATCTTCGCGTGGAGGTTGTTCTTGATCGAGCAACGGCGTCGTTTCAGCGGCGACAGGTGGTGATTGGTCGTCACTCGACATCAGAGCTTCAATACGTTTACAGAAACCCACCGCGACGGATTTGAGAAAAGGGAAACACCAAAGCTCGTTAATGGATCTCATTCAGAATCGACATCTCACCGTTCAAACTCGTGGTCGACGGGAGTAATTCATCTTTCCGGTTAATCGGAAATTTGAGAATCAGTAGAAATGAGGGATCGGTGGTAATTTATAGAGGGGAAAGTTTTTTTTTTTTTTTGGACAATATAGAGGGGAAAGTTTATAAAATTAATTTCCACTATTAAGTGATTTTAGCCCGTTAGAGCATCTCCAATGTATTATTGCATTTTTTAATCTAAATTGGTGTGGTGAAACACCAAAATTGAGTTAAGTTTTACTTCAATATATTATTTCATTTTACATTCAAAAATATTATTTTTAAGTTATTTTATTTTTATTTTACTAATAATTGTAAATAATACCTTATACTTATAAAATTTACAAACTAATACCAATTATTTATGTTTACAATAACTTTTTTTAAATATAAATTATTTTATCTAAAATTATTAAATAATCTTTTGTGGAATATACTATTTATTTTATGTTATTGTATTATTTTAAATATTATTTAAGTTAAAACAAAAGTATAAAAGATTTAAAGGACCATTATATAAATAAAAAAAGTTCAACTCCAAAATAGAGTAATATGTAAGATTACTCCATAAATGAATAACTCTAGCCATTACTCTATTTTAGAGTTGAAAATGGAGTGGGGTTGAAGAAGATGTTACTACATAATCATGTTTGGAGTTAAAAATGGAATAGGGTTGGAGATGCCCAAAACATTCTTAAAAAAAAAAAAAAAAAAAAAAAAAAAAAAAAAAAAAAAAAAAAAAAAAAAAAAAAAAAAAAAAAAAAAAAAAAAAAATTAAAAATTAAAAATTAAGCCGTTAGATTGGATGTTAGACTGAAGATTCAATGGTCGATGAGGAACATAAATGCAACGCCTGATTTATTCATGGACAATTCTCTTAAATAGTTTTTTTAATTTTTGTCACAAAAATAGTTTTAGAAAAAGAAAAAAAACCATGATAACATTATTATTATTTTTTTTTTTTTTTTTTTTTTTTANATATAAAAAAATTTCTCTTTATTCATTGAGCTGGGACGTGGGAAAGCATAATACTTTGGTACTCGATAAAGATTTAAACTTCTTTATAATATTTTTGCTGACGGTCGATACCGTCCACTTCATAGTGTACAACGTCTGTTTTTTATTTGGGTTGACCAAACAAATATATACAAAATTATCTATGATTCTTTTTGTTAATGTACACAAGTTATATTATCTGGAGAATAGTATTTCCCTTTACCTATACTATTAAAAATATTTATATATTTTTTAAAAGAAAAATGTTGATTTTTACAAAAACACCCTTAATTTGTTACAGAAAATTTAATTTTTGTTAATAACAATTATGTTTTTAGTTTTGAGCTTAAAATTTTATATACCCATTAATTTAGTTTATTGTATCTATGACCAATTAAAAAATCTTATTCAAACAAACATAAATTTAATTTTATTAATCATTCTAAACTCATAGTATACTTTTAAACAAAAATAAATAAATTATCTACATTAAAATTTTGATAGTATTGATCATTACAAAACCTATAAATTAAAATACATAAAATAAATATAATGTATTTACTTTATATGATAAATCAAATAATTTATTCAGTTTTATGTACTATTATAAAATATACGAGAAGTTTAATTAAATTTTAAGAAATATTATTAAAATTTGGGGTTTTACCGATTCAATCGAAGTGGTTCATGTGTTAATGGCAGATTTTTGGGTTTACTGGATTTTAATTAATATATTTTCATTAAATCCAGATTTTCTGAAAACATCAAGTTGGTAAAACTTCAACTAGAATGCTACATGAAGAACATAAACCAATTCAGATTATATACGGCTTCCGGATTTACCGGTTCGAACTCGGGTCTGGATCAGATATAAAAAAATTGCTTATATCTTAATTCGTTTATAAATCATATTTGTATCCCCACTAAAATGAGTTAAATCATTTGTAAAATTAGAATGTTTTCTTTTGCGCCATTTAAATGTAGATGCAGTATTAGTCTTTAACATTTGGTTTGTGTTCTGGTATTTTAATTTTTGGTGTTTTAATTTTAGAAATTTAGGAACTGATCAGGTATTTATAAATTTTGGTTTAGTTTTAGTTGGTTATTTTGATTTTTGGTTTGGTTCAATATCAAAATTGAGAACCAGCTAATATACAAAAAAGCTCTAATTCAGTTCGGATTGATTCTGATTTTCTGATAATTCTGAATTTATAGATTAAACTATCATGTAATTTGGGGTTCTATGTTTAAATATCTAGTAACTCATGTTGTTTGGATAAAAATATCAAACAATTTGGATAAATTTTTAATATTTTGAATTGAAAATACTTGAATAACTCGATTTATTAATAGTATTTTCAGGATATTTAGTTATCTAGAAATTAAATATAACTAATATTTCTAACTATATAATTTGTATTTTGAAAACTTATGTATCTATTGATTTTTGGTTGGTTTCAAATTTTTTTCTAGAAATATATAATCTTTTCAGTTATTTATAAAATTCAGTTAAGTTTGGGTTTCAGTTTTTTTTTCAGCTTGATACGATTCGATTCACGGTTTCAGATAAATATGCCAAACTTATATACTATTTTATATAGATTTTTTTTTAAAGTTATTTAATTTGAAAAATAATCTGTGTGGGAATCAAAATCTACTATGTTAAAACAAAATTATATTTGTTAATATTCGAGGCAAGCATTATGATTTACAATAGGTGTCTAGACTTTTGGGTATATGTTTTTATTTTGATTGGAATTTTTGAGTTTACGGGTTTTATATATTCAGATCGCCACTAATATATATATATATATATATATATATATATATATATATATGTAATTCAGTCAATAATACTAAAAGAAAATATTCCAGTTCATTTTAAATTTGATAACTATATCTAAGATTTATTTTGGAGCCAAACTCAGTTTAGGTTTAACTAATAATATTTTCGAAAACTAAGTTCAAAAAAACTAATAATATTTTGGTTTAAATATTTTTGCTGCCGGATCAAAATAAAACATAAAATTAAATAGTCATGTAGTTACTATAACTCTATAAATCTATAAATTAATAATGTAAGACAATCAATATTTTTTAGTTTATACAGTTATTAATTTTTTAAAAATATTATATTTATGTTCTAAATTTTTTAATTAGTGTATGTTACTATATTTTGATTAAAATTATAGAATTAATTAATTTATTGTTCAATTGTTATTCTTAAAATAAAATTACATCTTCAGATATGAAATAACATCAAAATATTAAAATAAAATGGATAATTAGATATGGGTTTCATTATGAAGAAAATATAAACAATAAAAATTTCTTTAAATTTATAGAAATTTTATATAAGTTCTATATATGTTAAATATTAATTTATAATTTAATAAGATCCTATATTTACTTAAATTTTTAAAAACTTAACTATATTATTATTTTGTGGAGTCTATTTTACAATAATCCAATCTAGAATCATACAAATCATTAATTAATCAAATATTAAATTGTTGAGTTTATAATATATTTAGGTTTTAAATTCTAACTCATATCTTGCGTTTAAATTTCCAAGTTTTGAATATATGTGTGAGTTTAAATGGTTTCAAATAATATCTATTTTTTTAAAAAAATCATATAAATCTGTTCAGATGTTTTATTTTTTATAAATTGGATTAGTATGGAGTAGGTTTTTTATTCGGGTTTGAATCAGATCTCAGATTCAATTATAAATGCCGAGGTCTAATTCGCAGATACCACCAAAATTCGTTTCTTCCATGAAGATCATTATAGTGAAATAAAGTTGAGGGCCTGCAAATCTTGCGTGGTTTCAGTCCTTCAGAATCAGATCCCAAAATTGCATTTTATTTTTTTCTGGTCTAATATTATATTTTCTTAAGTCATACGAATACAAAAAAT
>MU108740.1:3333-23176 GCA_012274485.2 Sinapis alba | reverse complement strand
TGGAGATTGGGTTGTTCCCACTGTTCCATTCAACGTCCTTAGGATTTGTTGTGGCGGTTAACGTGTTTACGCATTGGGAGAAGCATTGGTTGCGTCGGGTTTCTCTGCACCATCCTCCTCCTTGACAGTTGAATGCTCCAATAATTCCAGTGTACTAAGAAAAAAGACAGAACAAGAAAACAGATTGTAATGAATCAAAAAGAAACTTGCGTACGAAGAAACGACTAAAATCATTCAAAAGTACTATTAGAATTTCAAATTTAATAAAAACACATTTTAGGATAATAAATCCTATAGAAAGAGCCTAAAAATATCTCTCCACATAGCTTACGGTATGAACTAGCCACAAGTAGACCCAAAAGGCCATTCAAGTATTCAGATTCAATCAAGTTCAAGAGTCTTCAAACACCAAGTTAAACCCAATTGAAATCAACATTAGCTAACTAGAGAGGTTATAACTTATAATGGATTACGCTTGACTAATCATGCTTTAAAGAGAGCACAAAGTACCTTGTTCAAGTTCCAAATCTTGAGCATGGTTTTGCCATCATGAAGAGGGTCTTCAAAGAGACGGTCACGAGTTGGGAGTGCATAGTACTCACACCTCAAAATCGAACCGTCAGGCAAAACGAGTCGCTTCAAGAGATCGAAATCGTGCTGGCCCACACAATCGCTAATGTAAATGGGCCCACCGGAGATGGCTCGTGAAGCAGCATGGAACTCAGCACAAGGATGTGTGGACTGAAACATGTCCCAATCAGGCTGGATGAAATTTCCCATCCAAAGACTATTGTATGCACAATGGACCATGTGACATCCTTGTAACCAGTATGTGCCGTTAATGTCGCCTGATGGATCCGTGCACCAAAAGTCATCACCTAATGCCAATTTCAAATCCAAAAAAAAAAATCGTTTATTTATATTTAGAATAAACATTTAATATTGCTCAAATCTATAAAAATAGTCCAACATATTGTAGGAATAATAATCTAGATTAAAGAAATAATAAAATAGTGGATGATAAGGAAACATGAAGCCATTACAGACTGAAGTAAAAAACTTACCAACACGACCTAGAGAGATGGCTTCGGTTCCAAGGAACATGAAGTCGTTACAGTGCTCCATGCTGGCGATAACGCCGTTACCGTCAAAATGCTTATTCACTGACGAAGTTAACGCCTTGAAGTAAGCTTTAGCCAAGTCTACTCTCCCGCCATATTTCTCGCACAACATCTCCAGTATCTGCCACGTGTTTAAGAATATGTCACGTATTAAGTTTCTCTCATCTGTCACGTGTCGACGACATGAAATGAAAACGATAAACCCAAAAATCTCCATTTAACTTAGAGAGAAACTTACGTGGATGACGTCAACTTTAACGCCGTCAATACCGACGTCTTGAAGATGAGAGTGAAGACCTTCGTAAAACTCTTTCGCCATGTCTGGAGAGACGAATCCGATTCCAGTATCGACGATCTTATCAACGGCGAGATCTTGCATCGTCAACTTAAGCCCCGGCGAGAGCTCTGGCCGGACAATAGTTGACGGCGGAAGAGTAGGAGCTCCGGGACGAAGACCTCCCCAGTAACCGCAGAGCGCGTGCCAGACGTAGATGTAATCAACGGTGGAGAATTCATCTTTCAGATCTCTGACGAAAGCTTTCATCCCGACTTCCTTTTGGTCTTTCGGAGAAACGTAGTCTCTGAACTTGTAGTTCTCTTGAAATTTCAGAAGCCTGTTAAACCAGATTAAACCGGTGTTAAGATTTCAAAATCCAAATCAAATCGAAAATAGAATCAGTATAACTAAACCAAACTAATCTCACGAGTGTTATGGTTAAAAAATCAAATTTCAACATACTGCTGTTAATAAACCACACTAAACCGTGCAAAAATGCCAAAATAAATAAACTATCAAAGTGAAAACCAACTTATACCAGATTAAACCGTGTAAGGAACTAAAAACCAAGTGAAGGGCCATGGGAAATTTAATCCAACTAAACCGTTAGAACAAGACAAAAATATCTAATATTCACATTCACAACTTGAAAAAGTGAAGAGTAAACCGAATTAACCAAGCTAAACCGTTAGAGAGAAGACAAAAACTACATTCAGATCAGATTAAAAAATTTAAAACTATACTCAGATCAGATTAAAAACAATGCTAAGCCGTTAGAAACAAGACAAGAATAACTAAAATTCACAATAACAATAGACAATTTGAAGAGTAGACCGGAATAAACCAACCTGCAAGGCATTTGCTCTCCGGCGACGGTACAACTCATCCCTTCAACATCAATATCATCGGAATCATGTCCAATTGATTGCCAACCGTCGTCGATTAGGACCAATCCCGGTGGACAACCACCGTCAACAAGACACTTAACACCCTTATGAACTCCGTCAGGGTTCACCGTCAAATAAAACGCATCCCACGTGCACCAACCGAACTTATCGACAATTCCCGGCGGCGTTTTCTCTTCCAAAAGCTTGAAGGTGTTCATATGAACCCTAATCACTTTCATCGCGTCTTTCACGAGCTTGAACGGATCGTCTCCGGCGTGAAGATACACAACCTGACGAAACTCCGACCCGGTCACTTGGGTCGATCCGGATTCAACACAGACCGCCACGTCATCGTCTTCTCCAGGTTGAAAGGATGAACGGAAAGAGCCTTCGAGAAGCGGCAGAAGAAGAACATAAGGACGACCCGCTCCGGAGTTCTCGAGGATGATGATTTGGGTCTCGTTCTCGATGTCGGATCCTTTGGAACCGACCCAATGAGTAGTCCACCAAACCTTGAAACGGAATATGCTCATGAATCGAATATCCCTGAGCTTGCCGATGGACGCCACGTGGCGGCTTTGTGGCTCTCCGTCGAGGTTAAATCCGATGAATGAACCGGCGGAGGCGTTAACCGGTTCTCCGTCTTTGTCAGCAAGGTAAGGTGAAGAAGTGACAGTCACGTTAACCGGTACATCGGTTAAGACAACGTGACCATTGGCTAGGAGATCGGAACCCTCTAACCGGAAAAGAGGCTTTCCGGTGAGGTCAATGCCGTTGACTGCAGCATCGGATTTAATTACGCTCGGTGGAGCCATTTTCGCTGATGGATTGGTTTTTAGGTTAAGTTGGATTATTAGGTGAAGGAAGGAAGAACGTACTTATATAGTAACGGAGATGATGAATCTTGTAAACTTCCCCTAATTGCGATTATTTTACGAGATTATGGATTGGAAGAAAGTTTGGAAATGTCAATATACTTATATAGATTTGATATGACGACATGTAAGGGAATCAGTAAGAAAGTGGGACCTAATCCTCTCTTTTGCATATATTTTGCAAACGCATTTACTTATATATTTGATAATATTGTTTGATTTATTTTCGAATTCTTTGTGTGGGGTATGTTTGATTTGCTACCAATAGTTTTGGTAGTTAGTAATTAGTGAGTAGAGAATTAAAATATTTATATACACGATTCTAGACACATGGCTTTTAGGCAAATTTTAGTTTTGTATATTGTATCATAATTCCATTTTTAATTTGTCTACCGACCAAACTAATTCATGTCGGTTGACCAATGAATCTATGACAATAATATTGACATATATTCAATTTATTTCACTTATTTTCTTTCCTACATGTAATATACTCTATATTTACGATATACATATTATTTCCAAAATGGAATATTTTATTGCCTAAAGTACATTTCTAATTGATTTGGATGTTTGATGTTTTGAAACGCTTACATACATTACTTGATTCACTAAAACTATCACATTCCTTTATTAAAAATAAAATGTGTATAATCATTTAAATATTTGATATGAACCTATGCTATTGTATCTTTATATCCGATTTCGTGTCAATTATTTATCTTTGATTAGGAAATAAGTTAGGGTTTTCTTCTGTCTGATTCTTTTCATATTTATTTTCTCTTTTAGATTTTAGAATGTATTGTATAAATCGGCATAGCAATTCATTCGGGTTGGTCTCATCATTAAATATTTGATTTTTTTAATTGTACTAGGCACTACTAGTGGGAGTTTTTCATGAGTCTGTCACTAATAAACGATTAAGATAAAATGTAAAAGGAAAATGGGAGTGAAAGATGGTATCTCAACTAAGAGCATCTCTAATGGGAAGTCTTTAAGGGGAATCCTTAAAGAAAAAATAATTAAATAAACGGTGGATCCCACTAAAACCTAAGGATTCGATTCTTAAAATCTCTAAATAAGGATCGATCCTTGCACTATTTGTGACACGTGGCGGCACGCGATTAGTTGATTTTTTTTTTTTAATCTGAAAAAAAAAAACAAATGGTTAAGGACTCCACAATGGGTACACCATTGTGGATGCTATAAGAATCTTAAACCTAATTCTTAAGAAACCTAAATGACACATGTCTTTGTCTTTTATACAATAATTCAGTTTATAAAAATAAATAAATTGTAACTAAATGATTAAATAAATAATCTTCCTATTCCAAAAAATCCATATTTTAGAAAAGGAATATTTATTTTTAAAAGATACATTTTTTACATTTTCAATCATTTTTATTAAAAATAATGATAAATTATACATTTCAAAAAAAATTGTGTTTATTGAATTGTAATTGGTTAAAAATTATAAAAATAATTAATTTAAAAATAATATATTTATAATTAAAATTTAAAATATTTTTAATCCGTATAAAATTTCTAAAACATGCAATATTTTAGAATGTTTAAGACTTATGTAATATATCATAAATGTGGATAATCTTAGCAAATCCTCTTTATTAAAAATATTATTTTGTATATGAATCTTTAAGATGTTTTCAAATTTAATTCCAAGAAAAAATCATACTTATTTGTAATTTAGTAGCATCATTACCAAAATTTATTTGAGGTCATCCTGATTTTTAAGACTCTAATAACTTTTATTTTAAAAACATAATTTCATAGTAATTGTTTATTAAAAAATGCCTAAACATTTTTTATTTTACATATATCTGAAGTTTGGACAATTGAAAATCCAAAAATGAGTTTACACGAAAAATAATAATTATTCTTTTAGTTTTCATCACTATTCATATATTTGTATGTTAAGCTTCTCTAGATATTTTTGCTTAGTTGTAGATTTTTTTTTTAATATTGGGTAATACATTACATCATCATATAATCTCTAACGCTATTACCGAAAGGTTAACCCAATGGACATGATCTCTTTGAGCAGATGACCATACCGAAAGGTTCTGTCTACAGTACACTGAAACCCAAATAAACTTTGCATCATATAATCTGCCATAAATTACATACTTTGACATTCAAATCTAAAACAGAAGTGTATAAGCCTTTAAACCTTAATCAATATGCTAATGTGTTTCTACTATGTGTAAACTTCTTATATAGTGTGCTAGCCAATGCAAATGTTAGTTTTACAATTCACCAAATTTATATTTTTGCACTGTAAATTTTACAAAATATTTTTTTGCATTTACTTTTTCAAACAAATAGATATAGTAAATTTATAAAATATTTTATTTTAAAAATGTTAGTTTTGCATTTAACCAGATCTTTAATCTTTTTATAGTAGATTTCATTTGAAAACTTTAAGTTAAAAGGATTATTCAATACATTATTTAAAAAAAAAAGTTATTTTGGATTTTGATAATAGTTATTTTTTTAAAAAAAATATATAGAAACAGTTTTATGATTTTTTAGCATTTAGTTTGGAGCTGGTTAAATATTATTTTAAAACTAAAAATTGCACTACAACATCTTAAGATCATAATATATTTCATAATTATACTATTTAAAATATTTTTAATAATGTTATATTTTTAATTGCTTCAACATTTTAAATTCAATAAAAAAATTTTTACAAAACCTTTTGAAACATATTTAGATAATAACTCATTTAAAAACAAAAATAAATTACTTACAATATTAAATCGAGTATGAATTTAATGTTTATTAAAGTCATACGTGTAAGAATATGATAATTAAATTTACATTAACGAATTGTCAGGGTGAAAGGTTCAAATTATATCACTGGTGAAACCTATTGATAATTACTATAAATATTCAAAAAGTCAAATTCAAATATAATCGAGTAAATCTGTGAAAATTCTCTGACATTCGTTGTATAAGCATTGACATTTTCAAAAAGAGAAAAACATTAAGAGACGTTACCTTGTAAAAAAAAAATTAGGTGGAAAAATGTAAGCATTTGTGAAATCAAATGACGTATCTGACAAAAAGGTTGGTCAGCTGACTTGTAATGGATTTGAATTTTTTCACTGCTGAGCTAAACAAGAAGTCAATAACGTTTCTAGTCCTTGTCCTGTAAGGGGCTTATGCCACGTTGCTCGATCTGGTCTCCTTTTTGTTATAAACAAACCGACCAAAAGATTAAGTCATATCATATAGTTTGGATAACTCTACCTATAAAGAGTTGAATGGGGAGTTTCTCACAAATGAGCCAACACTTAGGCTAACACTTAGGCTCCAACTGGTAACCAACATAGGGAATGAGAAAGAAAAGAATGAAGAGGAATAAAATTAAAAGAAATTTATTTATTTATGTTCCTTTGCAAATTTGATAAGGAATAAATGTAGTCTATTTTTCCTTAAATGTAAAGGAATGTTAAAGAATTATAGGTAACAAATTTTCCTTGTAAATGGTACAAATTATAAAGAATGATAAGGAATTGATAATTTTCCATAATTCCTTGGTGACCATTTAGAGCAGTTGATAATTCCCCATAATTAACTTGTAAAGAAAGTAATCCAACGGCCGTGTCAAGCAGTTGCATGTATGTGTTTCTTGCACCGGCTAAACACGTTTCATATTTTTTTATTGTATTATTTAGAATTCTGATTTTTATTTAGTAAAGAATTTCAAATATTTTAGGATCGGCACCCATGAATGCTAGTTAGGATAATTAAGAAGATAAACCTCTGTAGCATGCGTTTTGGGTCGGCAACGTTTGGTTTACAAATTTGATCGGTCTGATTTATTTACGTTCATGTTTCAAGTTAAAGACATAATCTCTTACATGTTTTATAAACAAAACAAACAATAATTTATAAATTAATGGATATTTTGAAAATATATATATCTGCGGATGAAATTTACATTTCAATTTTATTTTACCAAAAAAATATACGTTTTAAACTTTTAGTTTCAAACAAACCCAGTCTAAATAATAAATGGTTTACAGAATCACAAAAATCGCTTAGGACTGTTTTTACAATGTTTTTAGGTTCTATTAACAAAATTGGGCGAAAATAAATATATTTGAAGACCAATAAATATATGGGAAAATTTACCAAATTTGACATAAAACTTGATTTTAAATGCAAATCTAAATCACAATTTGAATGAAATGCAAAACTAACCCAAACCAAATAAAAAATAGTGTAAAATTATAAATAGTTTTTTATTACCAAAAAAAAAATAATGTGTTTTTTTTACGAATTTAAATCCAGTAAGTCGTTTGCGCATTTTTTTAGGTCTTCTGCGAAACGACTTACTGGACGACTTCCTGGAAGTCTTCTAGCAAGTCTCATGGACAACTTCCAGAAAGTCGTCTGGGAAAGTAAATCTTAAAAATAATTTATAAATTTTATGAAAAATATTTCGACAGAGAAAAAATGTTTATAATGTAATTATAAATATTTGTAAATCATATAAATTAAAATCTAGTAAAATTGAATTGATTTAAACCTAGATGAGATAAATAAAGTAAGTGATGGTATTAGTTTGTTTGGGTTATGGTAACATATGTTGCAATATTATATGTACATTTAGGGGTTAGAGTTTGAAAGTTTAACTTTTATCTTGAAAATTTTAAATTTGAGGTATATTATTTAGATTTGTGTATATTAAACACTGTTAAAGTTGATATTAAGTTTAACGAAGTGTTTAATTTTATTTTGTTGGTTATTTAAGTTAGGTTTTATATTTAGGGTTTCAGACGACTTCCCGGTAAGTCGTCTGGTTTTAGACGACTTACCCGGAAGTCTTCCAAACCGTACAGAACTTTTATTTTTACCAAATTACATTTATCTAACCATTTTTTTTATCAAAAATATAAATAGTTAATTTTTCATTGTTATTTTCACTGTTTGCTGATAAAAAAAAAGAAATCATAGCCGTTTTCTCTCTAAGGCGATTTTCCGTTGAAATCCTAGCCGTCTTCCGTCGAAATCTCTAGCCGTTTTCCGTCAATCTCATCACTGGTAACCTTGTTTCTTCCGTCGAATATCGTTTCTCCGTCACGGCCGGGGAAGAATAACCTAACCCTCTTCAATTTTTTCTAGATCTAAACGTTTGCGTTTCGTTGAACTTTACTGCCGATCTCACCACCGGTAAGTTCTTCCTCTTTGCTGTCGTTCAGTGTTTTTCTTAAGGCGAATCATTTCGCCGCCGTTAAACCCTAAATTTTTATAGTCTTACTTCTTCTCTCTCATCTTGTTTTGTATATCTGTAACCACTGTTGTCGTTGCCAACCAGTACTTCTTTGCCTTTGACTGTAAGTTCTTCGCCTTCAATCGTCAGATCTGTAGGTTTAACACGATTTTCAGATCTGTAGGTTTAACACGATGATCCAAAAGACTTCCTGGTAAGTCGTCTTGTCCCAGATGACTTCCAGGTAAGTCGTATAGTACCAGACAACTTTCAGATAAGTCATATAGTACCAGACGACTTTTAGATAAGTCTTCTAGTACCAAACGACTTATCTGAAAGTCTTCTTACCTAGACGACTTACAAAGAAGTCATCTACACACAACCTACCTAGACGACTTACCAGGAAGTCTTATAACTCCTAAATTTACTAGTTTATAAACCTTTCTCTATTTGGTTTGTATTTAAAATGTTGGTTTTGATTGTTTTGCAGACTGAAAATGGATTTACCAGAACTCTCGAAGAGGTTATTTATCTTAGGAAAAGAGCCTAAACCAGTCAAAAGCATTTCGTATCATACTGATGATACAAAGTTGTATCTTGCCATCATGACTGCTCTACATCCAGACGAATTCGAGGAGCTGAGAGACTCAAAGTTGTGAGTTTTTCTCAAGTTCAGGGAGCTGAATTTTTCTTAGGCATCAAGGCTGGTTCACTTTATGCTCTATTTCAAGCTTCACATCAAGAAGAAGTATGAGCTTTGGTGTCTTGTTGGTCTGGAACCGGCGAGGTTTTCTCTGATTGAATTCACCTCACTGGTCTCAACTTCGATTACGTTGAGAACCTGGAAAATCCGAGGTGTGAGGTTACGGAGGAGACGACTGCTTTCTTGCAGCTTTTGGGTGTTGGTATCGATGATGGTCCTACTATGGAGCAAATAGTAGCAGCATGTAAGAGATGTGCAGAGTGGTCTTGGGATGATCGGATGCAGCTGGGATACCTAGCCATCTTCATTGGATTCATTGAAGCAAGAAAGTTTTCAACTGTAACCCGAACTAGTCTTACAAGTATAGTGATGGATTTAGAAGAGTTTGAGAATTATCCATGGGGGAGAGTCGCGTTCAAGGTGTTGATTGACTCACTGTGGAATAAAAATTTAACAAAATCTTATATTATTGATGGGTTTTTACAAGCGATCCAGATGTGGGTGTACTATGCTCTGCCAGAATTCGGAGCCGAGTATGGTCATCTTGTACAAAATAAACCGTCTCTACCTCTGTTGGCTTACAATGGTGACAAATGACGCATATATTTTAAAGATGCCATCAGAAGACAAGTAATTCCATCAGAAGACTTATAACATAATATAGTTTAGTCTTCTGGTACGTCTTCTAGTGAGAAGACTTACCAGAAGACTTAACTACAAGTCTTCTCATCAGAAGACTTCCAGACGACTTATAGTCAAGTCATTTGGAAGTCTTCTCAGAAGACTTATAGTTAAGTCTTCTGGTAAGTCTTCTCACCAGACGACTTACAAATGATTTATAGTTAAGTTGTTTGGAATTTGTTTGGTGAGAAGACTTATAATTAAGTCTTTTGGTAAGTAAGTCTTCTCATTATAAGTTTATATCTAAGATTTTTTTTTACTACAGACTGTCGTGATGAACTTTGTGAGGAAGAAGGATATTAGTGAAATGTGGCTAAAATGGGATCATGATGTAGAGCATAAGACTGCAGACAACATTGTTAAAGTTATGTGGAACGAGAAACATCACTGGACCATGGAATGCTGAGAAGTCGCCAGTATGATCTTGTAGTCCAATCAAAAGTCTATAGTCTTGTATGTGAAGAAGGAAGAGAAAGAGACTACTGTGAATGAAGATACTCTTATGAAGGAAGAAAGACTTTGAAAGAAAGCTTGCAAAGAGGCTCCTCGAGAGGTAGAAGAGGTTCATCGAGAGGCATAAGAGGCTCATGTAGGTGAGGCTCATGTAGGTGAGGCCTTTGTGGGTGGGATTATCCAATAAGTTTTTGAAAAAAGGTTGAAGCAAGTGGCTAATGCCATGAGGGATGGTTTTGGGATGATCCTTAGGGAGGTAAAGCTTGTTGCCGATAGGGTCGAAGTTGTTGCCGATAGGGTCGAAGCTCTAGAGCAGCTTGCCAAAAGCACCAAAGAGACTGCTTCTAATGAGGCTCCTCACATTGTTTCTAAACTGCCTAAACGCACAGACGAATTCAGGGTTAAAACCTCTCCCATAAAAAAATCCAGAAAACTTCTAAGAAATATAGCAGAAAAATTGATTTGCGTCTTTTGTAATCATAATGCATTGTTTACTTCTTTGTTTCTTGATTTTGGTTCAAATTTTATAAAATAATATGGTTCTTGTTTGTTTCTCAATGTTCATTGCACTCTTGTGAGACGACTGACCATATGACTTACTCGAAAAGACTTCTTGGAAGTCGTCTGGTAAGTTATCTCATCAGATGACTTACGAGAAGTTGTCTGGTAAGTCATATGCTAAGTCGTATGGTAAGTCGTCTATTAAGTCTATCTGACTTTTATTCTTTTTGATTAAGATTTTGTTTTATGTCATTTTTTGGTTCATTTACAGAGTGAAAGTGTGAATAGGACGAAAGGAGACCCGATTGTGTCCAAAGAGGACACACTGAGACCAAAGAGGCCAAAGAGACTAAAGAGACCAAATAGGCCAAAGAGACTAAAGAGACCAAATAGGCCAAAGAGTCCAAAAAGGGCAAAGAGGCCGAAGAGGCTAATATGGCCAAAGCTTTCAGAGAGGCCAAAGAGACCAGAGAGGCCAAATAGGTCAGAGAGGCCAAAGAGGCCAAAGAGACCAAAACAACCAAATAGACCAAAACAGTCAAAAAGGCAAGAGAGGCCAAGTAGGCCAAAGAAGCCAAAGAGATCGAGGAAGGCGAAGCATCTGAAGCGAGTGTTATAATAATGGATAAGCAAAAACAACCGCTTCAGATCTAGAGACCGAGAAAGTTAGAAGGCTGGCAAAGATTGAGGATGGTTTGACAAATGTCTGAGCAAGGAGTGAACGAGAGAGGAAGTTTGCTGCCTCACAGCAATCTCCTTTTCAGGGAAACATCACAGCCAAAATTATCATTCCAAACAAGAAAATTGGATGTGACTATCATCCTTTTGCATTTCCTATTGAGAAGCACATAAGTTCAACGTTTAGCAATTGGCTGAAGAAAGATAGGTAAGTCTTCTTTTTGGACGACTTACCAGACGATCATAAAATGATTGCTTATGTATTTTTGATGTTTGCTGATGGTATAGAACCACTCCTAAAAAGAAACCATAAAGATGTCCAAGTCTTTGGTATTGGACCATTCGACCCCCCCACAGAATGCCTAACTGACTATGTAAATCTTCTATACTGCTCCTCGAAAGGCTTCTGGTGAGACTTAACTAAGTCTTCTAACCTAGACGATTTCCCGTAAGTCGTCTAGTAAGTCATTCAGGTTAGAAGACCTAGTTAAGTCTTTCATATTTGTTAAGTCGTCTGATTTTTATTCTTTTTATTGCAGTATATGGATGATTTTATCAATGTGCTGAGGCATAGATACACCAATGATCCACATTTGTTTAGGAGTGAAAGAATGTGCATTCTTGATCATGGCTTTTTACAGTGGTAGACGAGCAAATACTCGGATTGGATGAGCTTGGAACCGGATCCTAACGGTTTAGGAAGAAGACTTCCTAGGGGCGTGGGATTTTTATGGATGCGTTACACCCTCATTTCGCTGGACGAACAAGATTTGGGGATCACATGTCAATGATATATATGCGCCAGTGAACTACAAGAAAAATCATTGGATTGCTATGTGGATATCGATCCTTAAGAGGCACATAGTCGTCTGGGACATCATCGCTGGGTATATTAGACAAGCAGAACTAGATCAGGTAATGGCGCCTTTTGTCAATATGGTCCTTTATTTGCTTGTTGAGTGCACTGCCAATATTGAAGAACGTTTCAAATACTCACTGGCGCCACACACGTATGAGAGTGCGAACGCACCTCAGTGTCGAAGTTGAGATTGTGGCATCTTCACCTTGAAATACATTGAATATCATGCTATTGGCTTGCCATTTCCTGGTGTCTTGCATGACAAGAACATCAAGGCCATTAGGGAGAAGATGGTGGTGGATATATTTTAAGAGATCCCCTACGGACATAAAACATAAGTAATTGGCATTGATGCCAACCAGGACATGTATAAATAGAAGACTTGCATGTAAGTCGTCTACTACCAGACAACTTATGTGGAAGTCTTCTAACCCAAATTGTAAGTTCTATTCTTATTTTGTAAAACTCATTTTGTAAGCTCAACTTGTAAGTTCTATTGTATATTTTGTAAGTTTGGATTATTTTATATCTTGTATTCATAACAAGATCATAACAAAAACATAAAGAAGTTCATAACAAAATCATTAAGTTCATAATAAGATTGTAAAGAAGTTCTTAAGAACAAGATAAAAAATTGATTAAATTCATACAATATCATAAAGAAGTTCATAATAAGAAGTTAAAACAGACTTTCAGACGATTTCCAGACGACTTCCACCAGACAAATTACAGACGACTTACCAGAAATTGTCCAGAAGATCAGTTCTCACAATGTGGAGTTGTATTACTTGTTTCTTTGCAGTTTGAACATCTATAAACCATGTGTTGCTTACTGGGTTTGTGTTCTTTCATCCTGGATAGCTCCAACCAAGATTGCCATCTTGATTTCTTTTGTTTTCCCGGTGGACGCTTTACATTTGGTGGAAGACATTTGCTTGCTTTAACTTCTCCAGCAGGAGGATATATATTTTGTGAGTATCCTGCAAACAAAGTATCCTTTGAGTAGAACGATGACACTAGGGTAAAGATATGCAAACCATCATGATGGCGAACTGCTATGGCATGTGAGCAACATCTTTTCTCGACTGCATATACACCACATTCACACTTTCCATGTTCCAAATCAACAATACAGTTTCAGATACCTCCTTTTACAAAGAATCGTCATTCATCGATTGGTTAGACGGTCAAATGATCCGCTAGCTCTGAATGAACCGCCAATAAGTATTCAACTCTTCGGCTATGTTCAGATGTGAGAGTCATAAACATCTTCTCTCCTTTTCCAATACCACCTTCTTAGCTTCTCCCTTATAAACTCCAAAGGAATGGTATGGGAAATTTTCTTGCTTTTTTGAGTGCATAATTAATAGATTCAACGATGTTGCTCGTTTTTATGTTGAACATTTCTCCTTGACAATGAACCCTTGACCATAGAGCCACGTTGGTTTCCTCTAAATATGTTGCAAGATCCGGGTTTGCACTATGTATCTCGTCCATGTACCGGTTAAAATCGCCAAGTGTATGAACACATTCAACACCTTTAACCAAGTATAAGAGATGTTTTCCTTTAAAGTTTTTGACAATGTTCTATTGTAGGTGATAATAACATATTCCTCGGGTTGCCAAAGGAGGCACTTTGTCACAAACCTATATAATGCCTATGTGCTGGTCAGAGACTATCACCAAAGCAAACTGATCATATATTTAAGTCGTCAATTTCATGAAAAACCATTCTCAAGAATTTTTATTTTTAGCATCTACAATTCCAAAAGCCAATGGAAATATCTGAAAATTACCATCTTGTGCAGCTGAAAGTAACATAACACCTCCATACTTCCCACTTAGGTGAGTCTCATCCACCACGATGATCCTTCTTTGAAACTGAAAACCAGCAATAAAATCTCCAAAAGATAGAAATAGATACTTAAATCTACTCTCAGAAGCAAATTCTATACTAGTGATAGAACCCAGATTTGCTAATTCAATTTGCTCCAAATATGAAGACATCCGCTCATACCCATCTTCTGATGATCCTCTCACCAATTCTTGCGCATATAACAATGATATGTATGAGGTGGTGTAATCTAGAGTCATACCAAACATATTTTTAATAGCATCTTTGATATGTTGTGGATTCAACCCATCAATGATTCCAACGCTATTGATGAAAAGCCTACCAACATATTTCGGAGTACAATGTTTCCGCACAGCCAGTATGTCCGAAATAGAACATGTATGAGTCCTCAGATACTTGGTTACCCAAAACGTCTTTGTTCCATATTTCACACTCTCTCTAAGCTTCCATCCACACTCATTAACATGACAAGTTGCCATAAATAGAGTTTTTATTGACTTGAATATTCTGAAGGAGAACTTACGCTTCACCGCTATCAATCGCAGCTCTAAAACTAGTGCATCTTTACTAACAAAACTCTGGTTGACATAAATATTGGTCTTGTTGGTATTCGAGTTCCCTCATTCACTACCATATGTCTCTTTTAATTCTTCAAAACATATATTTAATTGCAAAAGTAACCTAAGTCGACTTACCTAGAAGTCGTCTGGATGTCGTCTCTACCGAGTCAACATTCTGAGAAAATGTTAGACAACTTACTTGGAAATCGTCGACTGTACGACTTACATGTAAGTCGTCTCTGGCCAGTCAACTTTCTGACAATTCGGTCAATTGCTAAAGCAACATGTTTAATCCAGACGACGCCTGAAAAAAATTCGATTTTTTTTGTTAACATTGAAAATCTGGACGACTTATCTAGAAGTCATCTCAAAAAAACACTCAAAAATTCAAATGCAAAACTAACCTACGCATTGACCAGACAACTTACTGTAAGTCGTTTGGGAGTGAGACGACTTACATGTAAGTCTTCCGACAAACAGTTTAAAAAAGAGTTTCGATTTCATACCTTCAACGACTAAGATAACTTGCTTAGCTTCTCCAAACACACAGAAATTCATCCAGAAATTGATCGCACTCTTTAATGATCAATAATTATGAACTTGAATGGGTATATGAATATTTGAAAGCTTAGATTAAAAAAAATTGAGTTTTTGAGTGAATATAGAGAGAAAGTGAAGCTAGATGTAGTTGTTTTGCATAAGAAATGATTTAGGAAGAGTGAAAATCAATTTTTAAGTGCATTAAGAGCTTTAAATTGGTTGTTCATGGTGGTTGTTGTATTGATGGCAATGACAGTATTGTAAATAAGAGATGAAGATGAGGATGATAAAGTAAAACACTCAATTTCGAAAAGAAAAAAAAGTAATGACATTTTCGTGAATAATTCAAACTTTTAGGGTAGAAAGGACAAATGAAAGTTTCAAAAAAGTTATGGATTAGTTTTGCATCTGACTTTTTGTTTTGAGTTACTTTTGCAAAACATCTTAAATATATTTGAAGACCAATAAATATTTTCTACTAAATATTCGGATAAAAATAAATCGTTTAAGACTGTTTTTATAATATTTTACAGGACTATAAAAACGATAACTGATTATCCAGATAATTAAAAGTACCAAAATAGTACTCCCTCTGTTTCATTAAGATAGATGTTTTAGAAAAATAAATTATTTTACAAAGATGTATTTTTTATGTTTTCTCTAAAAAATTACAAATTTCAATAAAATTAATTATATTTATTGAAAGACTATTGGTTAAAATGCATTAGAATTTGATAATTTCTAAAAGCGATATATGATTAATATGTTTTTTTAATATGTGTGAAAATACCAAAACATACATCTTTAAGAAACGGAAGGAATTTTTTAAATAGTCCAATAGTCTTATATGTAAGTGATCATGATGATCTTAACAAAATTAAAATATTAATTTAATTTTCAATTTTTTATTTAAGTTAAACACTATATATATATTAATAAAAAACTATTGGAAATTATTCAAATAACTATCTGGTAGCCTTTTAATTCTGATAATACCTAATATAAAAGAAGTATAATTGATTAACTAAAACAAGCAAGAATATTCTAATTGTTTATGTTATTTTCTACACTATTATATCAAAAATAATTTGACATCACTAACATTTTCGAATTCTTAAAGGTTTATTTCAATATGAACTTTACGCATCTTGTTTTTTTCTCATGGATTTTGCAATAGTGCGTATTTTATCATGAACTTTTAAAAAATTCAAAAACCCTATATAAAATTTAAAATTGTGCCTATATATGTATATGTTAACCGTCAAAGTGGTTAGTCAACTGTTAAATTATTAAAACGACAAAATTTATTTTAACACGGATTTTATGCATCGTACATTTTTCTTCACGAACTTTGTAATAGTGCGTATTTCATCATGAACTTAGCAATCATACGTATTTCATCATGAACTTTTTTAAAGTTCAAAAATACTATATAAACTTTTAAAATCGTGTCTATATATGTTGATAGTCAAAGATGTTAGTCAACCGTTAATTTATTAAAACGACATCGTTTTGGTTAAATCTAAAAAATTTAAAATCTGCTTCTTATTGTGCACGAATTTGAGCACTGAAACACATCGGTGAACGTCTTAACTACTATACTAGTTTTATTAGAGTAACTTTCTTGTATTAGTGGTGTAAACAACGTCTTAACTACTATACTAGTTTTATTAGAGTAACTTTCTTGTATTAGTGGTGTAAACATTAACTTATATATATATATATTATTTTTTTTTTATTTTATCAAAACTTATATATAAATCTTAAAAAATTAAAAAAGGGTTTATAAAAGAGTAGGGTATCCAAAACGATGTTTTAATAAATTAATGGCTGACAAACATTTTTGACGGTCAAAATATATATGCACGATTTTAAAAGTTTATATAGGATTTTTTAAAAAGTTTATGATGAAATACGCATTATTGCAAAATTCGTGAAGAAAAATCTATGTTGAAGTGGATCCTTTTTAATTTTTTAGATTTATCTAAAACAACGGTGTTTTAATAAATTAATAGTTGACTAACATTTTTAACGATCAAATATATAAGTACTATTACAAAGTTTATATAAAGTTTTTAAAATTTTTAAAAGTTTATAATGAAATATGTACTATTATAAAGTTTGTGAAGGAAAATGTGCGTAAAATATTTGTTGGAGATAGTTTAACATGTTGTAATGAAACTAAATTAGTTGTCCAGTGACCAATTCTAGAAGAATTTACAAAAGTAATAAAGATACGTGTCATGTAACAACTGGATCTAGTGGCGGTGGTATATTTGAACATTTGGTTCGTTTTTTATTCGACTTTTCTTGATTTTTTTTTTCTTCTAAAGTTCGTTAGAAAGTAAAAGCGACAGGTTCACGCGTCTCTTATCTAGAGTTGAATGGTCGATTTGGTGGAGAGACCTTAGAGCACCATTATCCCAAAATTTCAAAATTGAGGTTTTTATTTTGATTTTTTTTTTGGTCTGTTTTTTTTGTTTAAAAAAGAAAAAAAAAAAAAAAAAATCAATTGCGGATCGTTATATGTTAGTAAGGCCCGCAAACAGTACAAGAAATAAGGAGAGAGGGTATCTTATTTTGCATACATAAGAGACCCTTTTTTGTGTGTTTTGGTGGGTTCCACCACCTAAGAGATTCTCTTAGAGATGGGATAATGGTGCTCTTAGAGCATCTCCAACCTCACTCTATAATTTACTCTAAAATAAAGTAGGAAATAGAGTAATGAACAAACAAAAAGTCATTACTCCATTTATAGAGTAATGGCCTTTTTGTTTATTCATTACTCTATTTTCCATTCTATTTTAGAGTAAAAAATAGAGTAGGGTTGAAAATGCTCTTAGAGCACCATTATTAGGTTTTTAGGTGGGTCTCTTGTACTGTTCGCGGGCCCCACTAACATGTGGGGCCCGTGAACAGTGCAAGAGACAGTTCCTAAAACTCTTAAATAAGAACCGTCTCTTGCACTATTCGCGGGTTCCACTGACACGTGTCGACCCGTGATTGATTTAATTTTAAAAAAAAATCAGAAAAAAAAAAAAAAAATAGGAAACCCAACAGGGGTTCAGTAATGATGCTCTTAGTGTATTAAATGACTTTTTGACTGTGACATCATTATGAAATCAAGAAGCACGATAACTTGTCCCTCGGCCCATTTGTCACAATAATATCAGAACTATTTTCACTCTAAGACACATTTCCCACAATTATTATCATTCCAAGGCACATTAAGCTACTTAGACACTTAACTAAGTGATTCCACTAACAGCTCGTTACTAACTAAATGGAAGGAATAACTCTAGTTATGCTTTAGGCGGGATTCACCCCTGACCGTCGATCTGTTTATTATTTCAACGGTTCAGATTTGATATCCTAGATCTGGAGTTGACACTTAGACAAACTAACTATGCACCGTCAGATTTAATTATCACTGGATGGTTAAGATTAAACACTGAGCTTTCATCTCTCTTTCCTCCTCACCGGCGACATTCACCATAGCCCATCACCTGCAATTTGTGATTATCACAAACAAACATCAAGAAACTTTCACATTCGTTTTGGGTTAATTTCGGGTTTGTCTCTTGTTTTTTCGACTTTGCAATTGTATTACATGGTAAACAATCCACTCACAAGTTTCTCAGCTTTTGCAGGTATCTCTCATGGCGGACCAGTGCATGGTTCTCGCTGGCGAATGGAAGACCGGCGACGACGGGAGCTGGACTTTCTCCATCGACAAGCTGCAGATGTCTCACATTGTTCCGCTCAGTCCGACGATGACACTGCAGGAACTAAAAAAGTGTGTAGTTCAGGAGTTTTACCCAAACTATGATCCTTAACCCTCCGCATCTCTTAGCTATTGGCCGCCTAACACCAAAGAACTTGTCACCGGGATCACGACACCACCTGTTATGCTAACACATGATGGCTCTGTTTTGTTCTTCTATCGGCATTTTGAAGCACACAAGGGTATGAACCTGTTTGTAACCTTCAAGACAAAACCAGAACCTGTACTCCCTAGCCAAGTTTCTGAGAACCTTTTTCAATTCACCACTCCTAACCAGCCTATCCTCAAGCCTAAAAACCTTTCAACCATGTTCAATGCTTCTCGCGACCCTGCCTCTTATCCTTCACCTCCTTCGACAGCTGCTTCCAGGGTCCCTGGGTTTTCTCTTTTTGATGATGAGGATTTCCTTGACGATATTTCATTGACCGCTGCTTCGATCCCCCACACTGGTCCATCCAAGATCAACCGCTTCTCCATTATTGATGAAACTGTGTCATGTGGTGATGAGATGTTAGAGGAGATGTTTAAGGATGACCCTGACAACATCCCAGACAGTTGGAAGAGCGAAGAGGAAGAGGAAGATGTTACAGAGACACCAATCCCACCTGACTTCGAGGACGTCCAACCAGTTGGGTACGACCACGAATTTTGGGATCCTTTGATTGATAACGACTTAGGCGGATCGGATGCGCCGGAGGTTATGGCTGGAATTCATGTTCCGAAAACGGCTCCGCACGTAATTCACTGCACAACGGGAGATGCTTTTGACCATACCGTTCTGGTTTCCGGCGAACAACCAACTAACTGGAAACATGAACCTAATTTGG